>JAJMGN010000013.1:14210-28531 GCA_030575015.1 Cephaloascus albidus | reverse complement strand
ATATTGAGCCTTCTTAGATTCATCACTCAACACTTCATAAGCTTCTTGTATATCATGGAATTTCTTTTCAGCACCTTGTTCCTTATTTATATCTGGATGGAATGTTTTCGCTAATTTATAATATGCTTTTTTAATATCTGACGATGATGATGATTTATCTATACCTAAAGTCTTGTATGGATCAGATAATAATAATTTGGAAGATTGATGGAATTTTCTTACTTGATAAGGTTTGTTGATCAATCTTTTGGAAACACTGAACTTTGCAACATAAGATAATTTAGAAACATTTTTTCTACTTAAAGAAGAAACTGAATTAATGTAACAGTTCACCATATTTCTTATTCAAACAAGTAAATGGGTCGATTAATTAAAAAAAAAAGTTGATTCAAATCACAAAGAATTTTGGGGAAACGAAACTGAGAAAACAACCAGTATATCGTATGTGTGTGAATATGGTTGGATTGAAATGAACCAGAAGTTTCAATAAATTGATAACTGGGATGGAAATTGGTGGTTTTGATGTGGATTTTATTGGGAAAAAAGATGTTTTTTCAAAATTTTCTAGTAATTTCTCTATGATTATTTGTCGAGTGCTCGTAACCGCCTTTGTTGAATAATGCAATTTTCACACTTTTGAAGTTGTAATTTGAATCTTATATTAACACCGTTGTGCTCCCCTGGTTGATAGGAATATAATCATGCCATTTATAAGGATACAGTACGAATCGTTCAAGAGTTGGATGGACGAATACCGTAAATCCCACTTATAAATCAATCATGTGCCTCAGCCGGGTAAACGGTCAAAATTGAGCTGAAATCAAGAAATCAAGAAATCAAAATCATCAAAAAACCACCAAAAAACCACATAAATTCCAAGTGATTTTTGCTGAAACAACAAATTTCAACTGCAACTCGTCATTTTCCATTCACAAACAGCTCCTGCTCCGCTTCTTTTTCATTCGTCGCTCCTGCTGTTTTAATTGGCCTTCTTTGCTAGTTTTCCCACTGAAAATATCCGCGCGTTTCCTTTTCGGCGGCTGATTGATTATCGATTTTAGGTCAGATCAGAAAAGTGATTGATAATTTTGTCAATTCAGCAATCATTCTAAACCAATTCGCAAACTTCAACTCTCGTTCATTCTCATTTATCAGCATCTAGTATTGTATCTCATCATGAATTACTTGTCAGAAGAACAACAACAGCAATATTACTATCAACAGCAGTTGGAACAACAACAACAACAAATGGCTCAACAAGCACAGCAAGCGCAACAAGCGCATGCTCAAATGTTGTACCAAACTACTTCTCCAAACCCACCAATGGCTCAATTTAGCTCGAATTATCTCCAACAACAAAATTCACAGCCTGATATTTCCAAGATTAATTCATTCCAGGGTCAAAACTTACAAAATATGAATGGTATGATTACTTCACCTCAACAAAATCTTCAACAACTTCATCAACAATCATCTCAACAAACTCCTCAACAGATTTATCAGCAACAACTTCAACAGCAGCAAATACAACAACGACTTCTTCAACAGCAAATGCAACAAGAACAGATTCAACAACAGCAGGTTCATCAACAACAGCAACTTCAACAACAACAGCAGCAGCACCAATTCTTTGATATGGCCCAGCCTCAACAAATACCCTATTCAGAAGGGTACTCCTCGCATCCAAACTCACCAGGGTTTCAACCTCATTCTCCAATCGGACAATTCAGTGCATCTCCCGTGTTAGCACCTTCTTCAAACCAGTACCCTGAAAGTCCAACAAGGGCAACAAGACAAGTTTTCCAATCTTCAGATTCAAACAATTCATCAAATTATGGAACAACCATTCAACCACCTTTGATTGCAAATTTTACAAATTTAAATAATAATAGTAATCCAAATGTAAATGATTTGAATACCAATCAGCAAATACAAAATAGTATTACGAATGGGATGTTGAATGGACAAGAAAATCTGAATCCAAATCCTGTTCTTGGATCAAGTGCTAATATTATTCCAAATTCAAATAATGGCAATATCAATGATGGTACTAAGAATGGATACATGAGCAGTACAGCTAATGAATCCCCAGTCAATAATGATTATATTTTCTTTGAACGTCGTGCTGATTTATTAACCAAATCATCACAAGATCGTGCAGCAGCTGTTAAATTAAGACTTGAAAATTTCTATAGAATGAGTATTGAACATGCAGTTGAAAGAAATCAAAGAAGAGTTGATCTTGAACATAAGTTGATGAATGAAGATGGGTCTGATGAACGTAAAAATAGACAATTACAATCATTAGGTAAGAAAGAATCTCAATTTTTAAGATTAAGAAGAACTAAATTATCATTAGATGATTTTGCTACAGTTAAAGTTATTGGTAAAGGTGCATTTGGTGAAGTTAGATTAGTTCAAAAAAAAGATACTGCAAAGATATATGCCATGAAGACATTATTAAAATCTGAAATGTATAAGAAAGATCAATTAGCTCATGTTAAAGCTGAAAGAGATGTCTTGGCAGGTTCAGATTCACTTTGGGTTGTGTCATTATTTTATTCATTCCAAGATACTCAATATTTATACCTTATTATGGAATTTTTACCAGGTGGAGATCTTATGACAATGTTGATAAGATGGAATATCTTTACTGAAGACATTACAAGATTTTATATGGCTGAATGTGTATTAGCAATTGAAGCTATCCATAAATTAGGTTTCATCCATAGAGACATCAAGCCAGATAATATCTTAATTGACGCTAAGGGACATATCAAATTATCAGATTTTGGATTATCAACTGGTTTCCATAAGACCCATGATTCCAACTATTACAAGAATTTATTAGAGAAAGATTCCAACGTTGTAAATGGAGACATGGCCAACAGTAGGAATTCAGTGATGGTAGACCCAATCCACTTAACAATGACAAACCGTCAAAAATTACAAACATGGAGGAAGTCAAGAAGACTCATGGCATATTCCACCGTGGGTACACCTGATTACATCGCACCTGAAATCTTCATACACAAGGGGTACGGACAAGAATGTGATTGGTGGTCAATGGGGGCCATAATGTTTGAGTGTCTTATTGGATACCCACCATTTTGTTCCGAGACCCCACACGATACATATAGGAAGATTTTAAATTGGCAAGAATCATTAGAATTCCCCAGTGAGATTCATCTAAGTCATGAAAGTGAGGATTTAATTAGGAGATTATTAACATCCGCAGAGAATAGATTAGGAAGACATGGTGGTGCAGATGAAGTCAAGGCACATCCATTTTTCAGAGGTGTTGATTGGGATGGGATTAGAAAAGTTGGAGCTCCATTTATACCTAAATTGGATTCTACCACGGATACTAGATTTTTCCCAACTGATGAATTGGAAGATGTTCCTGAACATCCTGTTATTAATGTTAATGAACAACAACCTAGTGAGTCTAAAGGTGGAGTTAAGGAGGATTTACCATTTATTGGATACACTTATTCAAGATTTGATTATCTTACAAGGAAAAATGCTATATAATGGACAAATTTTTTTTTTTTTTTTGCATTTATCATTTATAATACATAACTTTATCTATTTTTTGCATATCTTTCATAAACCAATAATAATTCTATAAATTATGCCAAATCTATTTATCAAGCAACACACCTTTAAAACTATACAATTCAGAAACATTAACACCCAAAACCCCACCATCATCACCATACACAGAAGAACCAAACATAACAGCATACGGAGGAGTATACAAATGCAACAGCACAGCCAACTCACATGTATCTGGATTCCACATCCGATGCAATCCAATATCATCAGCAATATAACTAACATCACCACATTCCAATCTCTTAGTATCTCTCTCACACATATTTGTACTACTTTCAATTGTGTATAGTGTTTCCACGAGTGTTCCTTTTAGGATTTTCATTATACAGTGTGCACCAGCGTGATCATGGATAGGTGATTTTTTCCCTGGCTGCCATACTAATACAAGTAAGTTTGCATTACAGCTGATGTTTTCAACACCATTGCGTGAGTAGTTTGTTGTTGGGTCGTGAAGGGCATATTTGTGCCATTCTGATTCTTTTGAGTGGTAGTTTGCAATATGGTTTTCATTTCATTGATGTTTATGTCTGAAGGGGATAAGTTTTTCGGTGTGTTTAGCTTTTGTTTTAAAGTATCAATCAAGTTTTGGAAATTGTCTGTTATTTCACTCATTTCTTTGGAGAGAATTATGGGAGACTCCCACCCCCCAGTTTTCGTTGAAGCTTCTTGTTATATAAGTTATGGAGATCCAGTGGAGCAAATTTCAAATAATTTTCTTATCTTAATTGAATTCGCGGTTATTTCTGGATTTGATCAGATATTCTCTTGACGAATGATCATTGTCCATTTATACTATTTATACTATTTATAAAGTGTAGTGGTTGTGTTTATCATGTCTATCATCCATTCGCGAATTATTCCTTAATGAAATGAAATAAAATATTTCAGCATAATTTCAGCATCTGATAATTAATTGATCAAAGTGAAAACAACAAAACAATCTACAACAATAAAAGTGAATCATTTATAAAAGAATAATTTTATATGAAAACCAAACCAACTTAAAATTGTAAAGCTTGACCTTTTTGTTTCTTATCACCACCCAATTCAAAATGTTTACATCTTTTTAAAGATAATTGAGCCTTAGTCTTACAAACAACACATTCAAGACGTAACACAACTTTCTTTGTAGTCTTGGCTTTCTTATGGAAAACTGGTTTAGTTTGACCACCATATCCTGATTGTTTACGATCATATCTTCTTTTCCCTTGAGCGAATAATGAAGCTTTACCAGCTTTGTATTGGGTAACCTTGTGTTGGGTATGTTTGCGACATTCTTTACCTTTACAGTAGGTTCTTCTGGTTTTTGGAACGTTGACTAGAGTTATTGTTAGTATTTTATATTTCATATTTTATATTTTATCAATATTTCACTGATTTGATATTTTCAAGATATTCATATTTTATTGTACTGGTTTATTCAACGTGAAAGCAAAATTCATAATTCATTGACATTTCTGGTGGAAACTTTGAATTGAGATTTGCCAAACATTTGCCAAACATTTGATGATTTTTGACATTGATTGACAACATTGATGGGAAATGAACCACCAGTGACCACCATAACGATAAATGAACAACACAATAATAAATGAACAGTAAAGGTAATATAATAACATACCCATTATGACTGATTATCCTTTATTTAATATGGTAATTATTCAAATTTAAACAAGAATCTTTTTTTTTTGTTAAATTACTATACCAAATTTCTCACTGCACACTCTGAGTAAACTCACTATGGAATAATTTATTATCATCTGTATTACCCTATGCCTCATCTACGCACTATAAGAAATTCGCGAAATTGAAATAAAATTTTATTCAAAATTTGAAAATTAATAAAATTGAGTCGTGATGTCACACTAAAATGTTGTGACTGTTTTTATACTAGGGCACAAGACCTAATGAGTGGTGGTGAGATAATCAATTACAGAACCAGAACAAAGGTAAAAAATAATATATAGTACT
Source organism: Cephaloascus albidus (assembly GCA_030575015.1). Lineage (NCBI taxonomy): Eukaryota > Fungi > Ascomycota > Pichiomycetes > Serinales > Cephaloascaceae > Cephaloascus > Cephaloascus albidus. The sequence continues at coordinate 22,942 of JAJMGN010000013.1, read as the reverse complement.
TACTACTAACTGGCCTCGTTGAAGTGATTATAATTATATTAGTAACCATTTGTGGAATTAGAGCAAGTGTTCTGTTACACTGTTACAAGAAATCTGATTTGAATCTGTCTTGTTTTCACTGTTGATTAATTATAAACAATAGTGATTGGAGATCGTCTTCGGGAGATTGTGATTTGCTTTAAATTAAATTACACTTTAATATATACTACTTCCCAGTAATTAATACAATCGGTAATAACGACGTATATAAGCCAGTTGCACTAATAAAACCTAGGCTATAAACTTGTTGGGTATCAAGTTTCAACCCTTCATCGAACAAAACACTAGTTTTAGAATTTCATTCGGCCTTCTTGATTTACTATATTTTACAACTTGCAAGCCATCTAGTTTACCCATCCCCCATCTACTACATGTCACCGTACATATATCCAAATGCTCATTGCTTAAGACTTAAGACTTAAGCCACTCACTCACTCACTGTTACAATTTTGAGATTAAAGATGGGAAAATAAAAAAAAAAAAAACCTGAGCCGCACTGGTTTGGTTAAATATGGCTGCATAATACAGTACAGTACAGTACACATCCAGCCATGTCAAAATGAAATGAAATAAAATATTATATTATATTATAATATATTATAATGCAAAAATCAAATAAAGATCAAACCAACCACTTATAATTAACTACGATTCCATTCATGTTTTGGAGTGCACTCCATATGTCAAGTTGTACATCAATTTGTTTGTTCCATACTTTTTTGCTTGGGCATGAGTAATGTACTTTCTGTACGTTGTTCCACTGGATATACAGTTGTGGTAATAGATCATGAATTTATACAGACAGACGTTTGTACAAAACATTCCAGCAGCAGCAGGTGATAATTGTGATTGGTAGTAGTACCAGCCATGCATCAGATCTATCCATGGGGTATAAAATAGTTGGTATATCCTCGTTTTGTTTCGTGGTTTTTTTTTTAACATATACTGTTATTATATATACGGGGATACCATTAAATATAACTAAATACCAGGTGAGTGAGTGAAATCTTTTAATATAACTAACTTTTCTAGATACATTTTTTCAGGATATCAATATTAAATATAATGCGTTTATCAAAATTTTTAAAAATTTGGGGTTTTTTATCTATTGTGGAAGCTGCTCCTTTATCTGATTATTTCAACTCAAATGCGACAAGTCAAGTCAATGCCACAAGTTTAACAAATATAACTGGTAACAACTCAACGTCAATCAATGCAACAGCATACTACAACAACAACACCATAATTTTAAAAGAATTCACAACAACGTCTGAAGATACAAATGTATTGACTTCATTAACAACAAAGTATACTGGGACGTATACATCAACTGTATTTGGATCTATTTATACATATATAACTGTTTATGAGACTCCGTTTATTGAGACTATTGTTACTACTGTTGAAGAGTATGTTACTGATTATGTTTTTGTTAGTCAAGGGGTTGCTTCTCCTGTTTATGCTGTTACTACTACCGTTGATGGTTCTGCTACTACTATTGATAATGTTGATGATGTCTCCACACTCATTTCTGATCCAACTACATTCGTTTCTGCTTCCACTACACTGATTTCTGATGAATATTCAACATATACAGGCAATGATGAATATTCAACAACCAATAATCCAATTGAATCAACAAATATTGAAACCACATCAATAATATACACAGAATACACCACCGAATATCCAATAACCCAAATCGTGACGTTAACAGATACAATAACCGACACAATAACATCAACCATTTCCAACAATATCGCACCATCAACACAAATGATCACAGACACATTAACAACAACATACATACAAGTGAACACATTATACATCAATCAGGCTGCTTCAAATAACGAAATTAGTTCAGTGAGTGAATCTGCTACTACGTTCCCTGTGACTCAAACATATACTACAACGTATCCTGGGAATAGTGATGATGGTGGTGTTAGTTATGTTTATATTACAACTACATACACGTCAACTTCAACGTCGATGCATGTGGGTACTAAGACTGATGTTGTTGGTGTTACTGAGACTGTTGTTTATAACTCACCGTCTGCTGTTGTTACACAAACTAGTGGGTTATCTATTGCTGCTGAAGATATTACAACAATTGGAGATAGTTCAACAGCAACAACAACAACGCAACAAACAACAACACTCACGACTCAAGAAACTACGACTGATGGTACGACGATAACAATCAATGAACCAACTTATTCGACAGTTATCACATCATCATCATCATCACAATTTGGATTTTTTGGCAATTCATCAATATTGAGTTCTGCTTTGTATTCCACTGTTGGTGTTCCTAGTTTATCTGCAACAACTACACAAGCTACAACACATCAGTCCATAAACCAATACGCTTATTTAACAAGTTCAACAAGTTCAACAACACCGACACCAACAAGTTCTTCAACGATAACCAGTGTCCCATCAGCGTCATCTAATTGGATAATAGACAGCATCGCCACAACCACATCAAACGGAGTGTGTATTGTCAACTATGAGTATTTCGATGACTTGAGTGATAGTGAGGATGTCAGTGGGACGGTTACTTCTACTAGTTTGCTTTATGTTACTGTTACTCAGAGTGCGAGTTGATTGATTGACTAGTTGATTAGTTAATAAGATGGATATTGGTGTTAGATTGCTTTTGGGTTGTTATTATTAGTTGTTAAAAGGACATTTTTATATATTGTTATTGTTATTGTTATTATACTTGTTATACTTGTTATTTGTTGGTGTAGTTTCTTCATTGATACCTGGCTAGAATATACATATATATATATATATAATGAAAGATATAATGATACAAGATGTTACAAATTATAGGCAAGTGTGCTTACAAGTTGGATCATTAGGGCTGTGGCCGGTTGAAACTTGAGGAATATGATTATATCTAAACGTTCATCTTGCTGTAATTGCCCTATCAGAGTGGGAAAAACGATAATATTCTTGGATTAGGAGAGAAAATATATTATTATTTATTATGGTTGTTTATCATTCTCAATTCCTCACATCTTCTGCGGAATCATCGTTATTGCTGTTAAGATGTCTAAATTAGTGTCCCATAAACACATTCCCAGTTATAATAATTTATTTACAGCTGGATTTATACTCTTGGATTGGTGACAAGGTTCTGAGCACTGATATAACATTGGTTACATAATTGTATACGCGCTTCTTGTCTGCACTTCCTAACCATATAGAGCTGCGAATTAGGTATATATATATATATATATATATATATATATATTTATACTCAATTGATATACTAACCAGTGACAACTGACAACTGTAAAAATCAATCCTTCAAGGAGATTTATAGTGTATAAAAGATCAGACATAATAATATTTCTTCGTAAGAAAATTATATAGATAGAATCCTAATATAACACATGATATTAATATAACCCTTTATCAAAACAACATCAGCACAGTTATAGCATATAGGGATAATACAATCTACAGTGCAGTATATCCTATAGTAATATCTAATATAATAAAAGTTAACACCATTTTTTCTTCAAAGCGGTGTTCGTCGCTGACTATTCAATTGAATCAGAATTTAGATGCGACACTATCGAGGTTTCCACCAGAAATATTACTTCCTTCGTTTATTGCACCTCTATGCGCGTACAAACGTTGATATGATCCTAGATATTAGTATACTGTCTGAAAGTCACAAGTATCAACAGGTTAAAATGTATGTATTCATATCGCATGAAGAAGAGCATATGGTAGAAGACGATACTTCCCCTAGTCCTAGTACTTACGCAATATATTCCAATTTCACACGACGTTATAACTCATTACGATTAAAAACTTGTTGATACATTTCAAGGTAAGCTCTGATATAAATATAGGACTCGTTATACACAACTGATCACCTGATAATTTATCATGGTGTCCGGTTCTTTGACCTTGTCATTATTCTATCCTTATTGTAGATTAGTATATACAATACAATAACAGTGTGAATTTAGTAACATATGTTTGTTAGTGTTATATCAGGGACAGCTTGCAAATGGCAGTGAATTGTGATTCCACTGGAACAAATGAATAGAGAACTGCAAATTCAAACAAAAGTTTACCGTGTATTAAGTACTTAATCTAAACACTCAGTATTTCAACAATATCTATAAATAAACACAAAATAAAATGGAAATTACACCATTTTGTAAGTAATTTCCCTCTCTTTAGCTGTAGTTTGTCTACTGAGCACATGAAGCAACACAAGATACAAATGCTCAATAAACCAATAAACACAATAAATGTTTGATCTTCTTCGGCAATTTCAACACGACCGTTTGTTTTGTTTTGTTTTGTCAGATTCTTTATCTGAAACGATGTTTTTTAACCACCATTTTATTTCTTCACAAGTACAAGTACAAATTACAACCACAAGACTCTTATCAGAGACAATAAGCAATAGGCAAACACTACAACGCAACAAGGCAAACGCAAAAGAAATCGATCAAATCGCGTTAATAATGAATACAGAAGGATCCCAAATCCCCAAACCAACCAAGAAATACTCTTTAACCAAACAAGATACCAACCAACCCCATTTCAAACGTCCCATAGTAAGCCAGCTAATCAGAAAATTCTCCTCTCCTGACCTATCTGAAGACTTGAAGAATTCCAACAACACTCAAACATCAATCATCGAATCAAACATCGTGGGTGCAAGAAAGAAAAGTTTGTCTCCATCTTCAGTGAGGTTGAAAAATAATACAAAAGAAAACGGATTGAATGAGTATAATCAGCAGAAGTACCATGAGGCACATGATAAGTTGGAGCATGAACTTAATAAGGCGTTGAGAGATACAACAATTACAAATAAAAAATCTGTTGATATTGAATTGAAGAGATTATCAATTGAAGATGAAACCACAGAGGATTCGTACGTTCATGTTTCACAAGATTCTGGTTGTTCTACACCAACAATCTCAAAAGAAGTTTCAAGAGATTTGGATTTATTTCAATTTGATACTACACCACCACCACCACCACCAAAATTGAAACCAAAACTAATTGAAATAAAACCACAACAAAGTCCAATTTCAATATCAAGAATTGATACATCATCACCAATTTTAAAACAATCACCATCATCAATAAAATCATCACCTATAAACTCACCTAAAGTAACCCATTTCAAAGTCCGTAAGTTTGTTGAAACAACATACAAGAAATCCAACCTTGATTTAACACAAGACAAACAACAACAACAATTACCACCACAACAATCACCATCAAACCCAATCCAAATAAATCAAGAAAAATATGATTTACTAACAACAAAAATAATCAAATTACAAAAAGAAATTAATTTCCTTAATTCTTTATTACCACCACATAACATTGATAACGATTTCACACAACGTAGGAAACTTGTTCATGCAAAAGAGCAATTAGTGGAAAAATTAGAAGAGTGCCAAAAGGAAAAATATCAGATTGGAATGTGTATTAGTAGGAGTTGGAGGAAACAGGATGGGAATAGAGTTACTGATTTTTGGGTAAGGTCTGTTAGTGGGTGAATTGTTTTGTTGTTGTTTTTATTTTTATGTTTATGTTTATGTTTAGATTGGAGTGATTATGTTGATGGATTTTATTTTATTTTATAGTTGAATATAATTAGTGGATATGTTGTTTATGTCTGTATTTACTTTTCCACTTCCTTATCAAAAATACTACTATTTTCAAATATTCTTGAAAGAGAGGAAATTTTGTCTTTATATATTATATATTCCGCTCTTCTGCTAGGATTGCGTTATTTCTGTTGTTGTTGGGACATCTAAGCTATTGTGCTTGTCCTTGTTCTGTCAACAGCAAAACAGGTGTATGACTTTAAGTAATTGCAAGTACTGTTTTCCCAGTTATAATAGAGAGAAACTTGTTCTATTTCCCATTTTGGAAGTCAATTATAATCTCTTGATTGTTTTGAGCACTGATTTAACATTAGATACATAGTTGTATATACACTTATTATCCTAAATATATATGAACCCCCAATTAAGTACATATATATACCTGGATTCTAATTTGTGAGTTGAAAGTTCAGAGACTAGAGTGACAGAGTATATACTATAAAATTTAAATATATTGGGAAACTTGAATTTTGAAAGAGTCTTAGAATACGTCATTACTGAACAAGCTAGTCAGAGCGAAAAGCTTTAGGCCGAAGTCTCACATCTACCAGTAATTAAGGAAACTCAAAGATGAGTTTTTGAATATAGACAAATAGTAGAATTGCAGTTCAGTTGAACAACGATCATAAGACTCGATTGAATGACTATGAATTATCAACCCTTCGAGGAAAGTATATAGAAGAAAATATAATTTCTTGGTATGATTAAAATATATATGATCATAATCGATCACACTGCAATATTCATTTATAATACTATTTATATATTACCCTTGGTCCCTTTATCAAAAGAACCAGCTAGCTGTTGGATATCTATATAATAAAAGAAAATCAAATAAGTAACTGAATTAGAAAACCATGAACAAAACTGACGTACGTAGTATAACTAAAACAAACAATATTACAATCATGCATCGAATATTAAAAGTTTATAAAAACAAGATCACATAGATAATAATAGTTGTAAGTACACTATGATTCCTAAATGTTAGTATTAATTCATTATAGGTTGTGTTTTAATTGATTCAATAATATATCTCAAGTAAGTTAGTTGCTTATTTGATTAATAGGATCAAAGCTTGGTTCAATGAAAGCAAACGTTTCAAGAAACAAGGAAAAGATTTCACAATCCTATAAGTTAGTAATAGTAATTATGAAATGGTTAACCTCAATGAATAAAAAAAGTGCTAAAATCTGACAATCAGGAAAAAAGCCATCAACTGATAATCTTATACTATTAGTAAATATAAATATTAGTAAATATAAATATTAGTAATTATTTTATTTTATTTTCACTTCATTGGTATTAATGAGTTTTGAAAGTTAACTGTTATTTAAACTTATATCCCATTCTCAAAACTGAATTTGAGTTTTTGAAGCTTTTAATAATAATAACACAAGATATTATAAATATGAAAAATAGAGCTTTGAATTGATTTGCAGACTCAGACTATTTCCCACCAATTCCTCGTAAGTTTTAACCAATCGCAAACATATGAAGAAATTGAGCCATGAGAATATTGCTAATAATTAATTTAATGATTCTACCCAAAAAATGTTGAATAATTACTCAATTATGAGATCTAAAATTTCCAAAGTTTCACTCATGAAATGAATATAAATCTCTGATATAAATTTAGACAATGGCTTCTCTTTTGTATTAACAATATTATTCAGAGGGAGTTATATGACATGCCGACTAATTGTACATTAAAATTAAATTCTCAAAGTTAATGAATAGACCAAAAAAAATCTTGATGATTGATGTTGCTATAAAGAATCAGCTTTGCTACCACCAGTGACCATCAGTTTTATATTTCCAAGTCTTAACCAATCAATCAAAATGCTACAAACTAGCCTCAGCAATAGAGATAATAAATGAAAACAATATATTAAAAGGATGTGACTAATAACACAATCATAAACAGCATTCACCCAACTAGCACGATTCATGCCAACAAGAAATGACTTTGAGTTATCTCTTCACATTAACTGCCAAATATCTAACGGTATGGGCCGCGCTTTAAGTACTATAAAAGTCAGTAAATCAATAAATCAACGATCTGGGTGCATCTAATATTCTGTGATGGATAGATAAAATGATTGATCCATTGGGAATGAAATATATTTTCCACAAATGTCCAGGTAAGGCACATTATAAATTACCAAAATATAGTACAGTAAGATAAGAAAGAAAGAAAGTTTAGTAACATCAACCTGCCTAGAAAGTTTTCTTACTATAAGCTCAAAAGAATCTAAAAACCTCAAAAAATATAACATATGAGTATTTAACTCATTATCCTATATATTAGTAGTAACATTTTTATTTTTTTACCGTAAGTTGATATTTAATATTTTGTAGATTGAATAATTCTCATGATCAAAATCATGGAAAATATTTTATAATTCAACCTGAGCATCGCTCGTAACGGGTCAGGTAATATTGAAATGCTATAGTCAAATTAATATAATAATTAATTAATTTTGATTAGAATAATACAATATGAATCATGAATGGTTATAATTATTGGATCTTGATTCTTATGTCCAGGGCCCCAAGGCTTACACTCTGATAGTAAGTGAACAAAATTGTCAATTTCATACGATGTTATAACATTGTTAAAGGTTTTGAGCACGGATTGAACATTTGCAACTTGTTATTTACCATTTATTTAATAAAGCACCAAACATAGCTATAACACCACCTAATTTATCAGGAACAGATCTTCTGATGACTTCAAATATTTGGGTATTCTGATGAACCCTCCCGATCTTGACCAATTGGCTATCAAAAAAAATCAGATTCCTTAAATCCACCTTCATCAAAGATATGTACATTTCCTTAAGGGTACAATATATCAACTCATACTTCATGAGTACCATGGTCTTTCTTGATAAGTATTGGCCCATCCCTCCATCAACTATATCCTCGATTATGAAGCAAGTGAAACGTGCATTGGTATCACAATCTGAAATCATCAGCTTAGATAAATTGATGACTCCTAAGGAATTTGGTGGTTATGGCCTCATTAAT
>JAJMGN010000013.1:0-14110 GCA_030575015.1 Cephaloascus albidus | reverse complement strand
TAGTGTATTGGACAAACAAAGAGCTCGATGGGTATATGACTTATTAACGGAGAACGATTTGAATCTATTTAAAGAAGAAGAAGTCTCATCTCTCATTGCAGATGACGTTGAGTCTAGAAAGATGGCAACGGAAAGAAAACTTAGAAGAGAAGGCTATCTAGAACAAGGCCAAAGCTACAGATATAATTGGATTGATTATCTATGCAATACCGATATTGATCATGCTCACATGATTCATCACGAAGAGCAACTTTTTCACGAAAGTTAAAAAGAAGTATCAATCTGGGACGAGCCCTGAAAACTATAAAATTAGATGGAATAGATTTTTTGAATCCTGGAGAGAGATCACAGGTAACAATATGATAAGTTATATCACCATGATAGATTCAGGAGAAGAAGTGAACCAATTCTCTCTCAAAAATCTCAGGCTCGCTGAACTTGTGAATTAGAACTGCGAAGAAATCTCATCCACAGATTTCAATCAGACTCACAAGAAATTTTACAAATCCAAGACCCAGAGATATCTTGTATCAGATAAGTGGAAGGAAATTAGTTACTTGGACGAGATCGCATTGGCCAAGCAAATGAAGGCACTTTGGAAGCGCATAAATAAGATTGAAAAGAAATGCTTTGGTGCCACTGATGATCTACATATGTTAATTTTGGGCGGATCTTTGTACCAGATGGATCATATCGATCCAGAAGGATATCAAGAATGCTGTTTGTGCCTTGCTGAGGACTCAAACGAGAGTATACATCATTTCCTCGAAGAAATGTGAAGTTATAAAAAAAGTTAAAGAGATCTTACCTGCGAACATTTCAAAATTCACAGATATCATTGAACTCTCAGATCCAGATGAAATCATAAATGCTAATAGAATCCTCACATTCATTAAAATTAACAAATATGAGAGAAGGGGTCTCGGAGAAAGATTCAAGCTATCTAACCTCGCTACAGATGAACGCAAATTTGCTGCTGCTATGAAAAAATCAACAATTTTTGACTTGGATGATACTTGCCCTTCTGGGTTCTGCTACAACTACGCGACAAGCCTAACAAACACTGTTAGCTTTAGCTACAACGATTCACACCTCTTCTTTGATATACATGCTGCTTAATGATTCCAAAATAATAATAACAAGTGGCTCGCCAAAGAGACCAGTGAGACCTAATATTGAAAAGATATTCGTGTATCTGAAAAACTATATTGAAGATAAAGATATTCAAATTAGAGATTAGATTGACTGAAGTTATAGATAAAATTGATTATATGATGCTTAAATCAGCATTCCCAGGACGTACTGGGTTAACAAAGATATTTCATTCCATAATTTGGACTCCTTGATGGTACAGGTGTTTATAGCAGTTGATATTATTATATAATCTTGTTTACGACACTACCATTTTCTGTTAGGAGAATTCGGAATAAAAGTTTTAAAATTAAAAATTAAAAAATTAAATACCCAACGTAATCTTGAAAGATAAAATTTAAGCTTAAGCTCTGAGCAGTGAGGCTCTCCAGACAAATTGTCATTGATTGAACTAAATTCTAATCCGTGTATATTCCCAGAAGTTGGTAAATCAAATCTCAAAAGAGTCAAGACAATTCTTAACCAGTTTACATATAAAAATCAAGAAAATCTGATAAGATTGATAGAAAATTGAAAAATTGGGAGAATCATATCGGATCAGCGCTCGTAACCAGATATACCGGTTTATGTTTACCATAAGAAAGTTATTGTATAATAATTTTACTGGGTAGTATATTATATGGCATAAATAAGATAGATCAATAGTTTGATAAGGCTACACTCTGAATATTAAATACTAAACTAAAATAATGGGTAAAACGAAAATTAAAACTTAAACTCATGAAGAAAGCCACACAAAACTCATACGGTAGCGAAGTAAAATTAAATCATTCATTCTAACAAACAGCAGTCTTATAATTTCGATCTCTGTCAAAATCTAAGACTTGTATCGAAAAGGCTGTTCTTGTAATCCTAAATATTAGTAAGAAAACAAAATTTCAGAAATATCAACTCTTGAACAACTGCAAGAAATGCAAAAGTACATGAGTGAAGAAAAAACCAAAATAGCGTGGTAGTATTTCCTAAAAGCATATCATGGATGATTGTGCCAGGCTTGCCGGTTTACTGATTTGATATTTATAATCAATGATCATAAAAATCATGAGCATATTTAATAATAATAACATCGAATTCACAATAAAACAAATAGTAGAACATCTATTCAAGGCCTTCCTCTATTTGAACATCATTTCTCCTAAAGATAAGTAAGTAATTAGTTTATCTTGACTTGGATATTCAAGTCAAAATTTTGTAACTCCCAAATAAAAATCTAAATCCTTTAACAAGAGATATGCCATAAATTTTTAAATAAATCTTGTCATGAAAATTTTGAATGCAATTCCTATTTTAATTAGTAAAGCTTGAAATAGTCATGATGAACTAACCGTATTTGTCTATGCAACGTTCTTTCTCATAAATATATTAACTGGAATCAAACCATCGTAAATATTTCAGACAGACTATCCTCATTGTGGTTAAATCATTGGTTGACTCTGGACTTATTTCTGATGATTTATTCATTCAAATCTTAAGTGATTTGAATAAATGTCAAGTTGGAAGACAACCAGTTGCTTCATGGTTATATTTGGCTGCTATCCTAATTACAATGTGAGTTGGTTGATTTTTATATTTTTTATTTCTTTGTTATAACAACGTTTTTGTTTGTTTGATTAAGATAATTGGGATTGATTAATTATATCTTTTATGATTTTAGCTGATCTGAGTGGGGGTGTAAGTAATAGACCTACTATATGATACTATAATATGATGTATACAATCCCTTAACCTCTCTATATCAGTATGAGAGGATATGCCACGCTATATATAGTAAATGCACCAGTTACCCTACGTAACTACCCAGCAACCCCATGCTGGGTTCTATAATCTATTAGTAAGAAATAGTGACGCATGTGCTCATAACACATGATCACATGACTTCAGATGTCTTATTTTTTAGGATACTATAGGATATTCAGTTGAATATTATTAGTATCAGAATATTTTTCAAAGATGATGCAGAGTTGCAGACTCTCTTAAATATGATCTTTACTGCAAAATGATAAATCTAAGTTTTGGAACTCACATTTTTCATCTTTATACAACCAGTATATCCAAAATAAATTCCATGACCAAAATCCATACAAAACACAATGAGCCTTGTCGTACTGAAAATGAATCCAATTCTGATGAACATTTTGAATCTTGATAAATACGTACGGCTATTATCAAAAATATAAGTAGATCAGATCGAGGAGTGAAACTCTGACAAGCTGTAGTCTACCAAATACAAACGGATACTGGGCAAAAATTTGAAGGGTAGATTCAAAAGCAATGCTTGCATGACAGTAAACAAAATGTAAAGATATCAATTCTAGCTAATTTATAGTTAAGATATAAACCTATATAGAACAGAAAACTTCATTGAATAGGGTATCGTACCACTATAAGTATACTGAGCCAAATGCAATTAGTACCACTGAATCTTGATACTTATCAGCGAGATCCAATAAATCAAATAATGTGTTTGATATCATCTTGTTTTGATGTGTATGGAAACAATTCCTTTATCTAATAACCGTTGAGGACTCTGGAGCTATTATTCAGTTTTAACTAGATTCAACGAAATTTGCACGCACTTTGCAACAATTAACTGTTTAACCATTCATCGATTATTGCTTCTACCTTCCCCATTCGAAGATATCATTTCAACACCATATTTGATACCACAAGTTCATAAAAAACAAATGTATTATGTTAGGAGAATTTCGTTCCTGTTTTAACTTGCTGTCTTTTTTCTCATCTCATTTTAGTTTTAACATGAATCATCTTAATTTTTGATCTAAAGTAAATTAATAATTACCATAAAAATCCACAAGTTTCAACAGTATTAACAGTTTAATGGAGTGGGATTGATTATGTGATATATTACGTAATGGAAAGATGATTGCAAAAGAAAAAATAACGACAACTGCAGGACTCGAACCTGCGCGGGTAAACCCAAAAGATTTCTAATCTTTCGCCTTAACCACTCGGCCAAGTTGCCTCCTATATAAGTTATGGATTTTGTTTTTAAGAAAATTGGAAACACATACTCCCAGTATCTCCGTAGCAACCAGCTTACGGGTTCCAACAGCTGAATCTTTAAAGGTTTTTATATCGAGAACATGAGAGCGCTGTTAATTATCAGATTGTCCAAATTCATCAAATGAATTGTTGGAACTGCTGTGTAATTCTGGCCTAACATATATGTCGATGAGCGTTTAAGTATATATTGTTATTTAATCTTTATTGATATTCAACGCAGGCGATTTTATAATTAATTTGTCTTTGAATTAATTGGAGTACAATGTATATATTCAGTCATCAATTTTTTAAACTCAATATATTGGAAACCAGCTCGATTAATTGGTATTAATTGACAATTTATAATAATATATATCATTATGTATATTTAAGACGAATAATAATTATTAAACCTGCAAATTATTATATTTTAATATACGTCAATATTACAATTAACATACAAATATCACAGCTACATAAGAAATATTACATGTCAAAGGTCGATCCATTGAAGTCAAAAACCTTGACGAGAGATTTGAATATCGCATTATCAGAAGAACAGTGGATAAACCATTGGAAACGGATGAAGAAGATAGAAAATAAAAAGCCTGGTGCAACAGAAGCAGTGCACATGCTAGAACTCGGTTTAACATATTTGAAATTTAGACAAAGCTCAAAGGGTCATAAAAATAACCTAAACTCAGGAGCTACTAAATGTATTTTATGTTTAGAGGGAAGTTCAGAAGAAGCTTTTGGACACCTATTTGAAGGGTGCTCGGTTACAAGATGGTTGAGAGAAATCTTGATACCAGATTTAGACCTAAAAGCTCTAATAGGAATGATGGAGGAAGAGTTAATCATCAAATTTAACGATTTTCTCCTAATTTTACAAAGGTGGAGACATAAGAGAAGATATGAAATAAAGTCGCTTATAATCCACCCACTCACAAAACAAGAATTAACGCTTAGTATTAATAGGCACAATCAATTCAAAACCTACTGATCAAGTAGTAAATTGATTTATATAGGGTATTTCATCATAGTTTAAAACTATGTCTATATAATTTTAAATATAATCTTTAACTAAAAAAAAAAAAAAAACAGCTAGCTGTTTTATTACTAGTACTCGTTTCAACTTTCTGGCACTTTGCAACAACGGTTAAACTTGGGACATAACTATCAGAGTAACTTTGACCTTATAACTGAGATGTTGAGTGAAATAACCAGTGGAAAGTTACACCACTAAAGTTAATTTTTTCGAACCTTCTCTCGATTTGGGACGGGTCCCGAGATTGTGCAACACATCAAGATTCAATTTCACCTCTGAATCTGACCTGTTCTTCGAAGTATCTCAGTTTCCACATACCACGTCCCACAACAATTGTCAGGTCGGCCACTTGGCTTTTAATCAGGGTAAAATTCTGAAAAAAAAAGAAATCAGCTTGAAGATATATGATCAAATGCTGCAATGCAACATCGGTAAAAAAATGGATGGGGCTTTCGAATTTGAATGCAGTTGCCGCGATGCTGCAAAAACAGCAATACAGTCATATAACCGTAATTTAGAATGCCATAGACTATTATAGTACATGTCCGTGGTATTCTGTACAATATAGATATAAAATGAATGAAAACCGAAATGATTATCGGGTAGAAGAGCGGAAGCAGTCCAAATATGTATACAGTAAAATTGTTTTAATTGGTGGATGAGTGTCTTCGACAGCTGGCGCTGGGTCCACTAAATCTTGATTGGTCTGAGGATATGAAGAAAGATTAATTAATATAATCTAATATGGCAAACTGGGCTTATTTAAAGGACCTTATTAGATATGATTTTTTTTATCAGATCAATCTTTATCAGATCGATCTAGCAGATAATACTAGTAACTATACAATCGATATTTCATTATATCTTTATACAAGTTATAGCGGTACATCCAAAGATGGAAAACATTCATTCATCAAAACAGTCTGCTGATATAGATGATGCATCTGCTGAAGTTATAACTGACCAAATTCAGTTCAAAACAAAATTAAAGAACAAACTAAAGACCATACTTTGGGACTCCTTAGATAAATCACCAGAAGAGAAAAAACTACTCATCAAACTTGACTGTTGTGTTTTAATTTACGCCTTTTATGGATACTTTATAAGAACTTTAGATCAAACAAACTTATCCAATGCCTATGTCTCAGGAATGAAAGAAGATTTGAAAATGAAAGGAAACCAGTATAATTTCTGTACTACTTGGTTCTTCATTGGGTATTGTATTGGATTGTTTCCTTCACAGTTTATGATCACTTATAAGATTAGACCTTCGTTATGGTTGCCTTCATGTCAACTAATCTGGACAGTCTTTGTGATGGGTATCGCTGGTGCAAAAGATGTGAAAACAATTTATGTTTTGAGATTCTTTGTTGGTTTATTTGAAGCTACTGCTCACAGCGGTATGATTTCAATATTATCTTCATGGTATAAGAAAAATGAGTTAGGTAAAAGAAGTGGAATTTTCCAAAGTTCAATCTCAACAGCAAGTATGGTTTCTGGTTATTTACAAGCGGGTCTTCATTCTCATATGAATGGAAGGTTGGGATTGCACGCGTGGCAATGGTTGTTCATCTTTGATGGTATTATTGCGCTCCCAGTTATTATATTCGGGTTTTTGGCGTTACCTGATTCTCCTTATGACTCAAAGGTGTTTTGGTTGACTGAAAAAGAGACAGAGTTGGCAATTTCAAGAATGGTTGAAGTTGGAAGAGCTCCTTTGAAGAAGGAACATTTCAACATTCAAGATTTATTAAAAGTGTTTCAATCATGGCATTTGTATTTGTTCACAGTGATGCTCAGTTGTCATACTTTGACCAACAAGCTAGCAAACTACTTGAACTTATACTTGAAGTCAACTCATACTTATACAGTCACTCAAATCAACGTTATCCCTACTGGGGGTTACGCCCTACAGTTCGTTGCATGTTTATCATACTCTTGGATCTCAGATATCATCAAGAGAAGATGGCCTGTTTTAACAGCCGCCTGTGTCATAGCTCTAGCAGGTGATATAATTTTGGTGGTTTGGCCAGCAAATAAACCCACTGCTATAATCTTTGGCTGGTTTTTAATTATAATGCTTTCACCAGCTAGTATTCTTATTCCTATTTGGTTAACTGAATTGATTCCTTATAGTGCCGAGCAAAGACAATTAACATTAGGTGTTGTGGAAGCGTTTTCGTTCCAGTTTAGTGCGTGGGTACCTTTATTGCTTTTCAATAGTGGCGTTGCTCCTCACTATCCGTATGGTTATTATATCGTTATACTTTTTATGGGTCTTGAAATCTGTGCTGCTTTGTTGGTAGGTTACTTAGCATTTAGGGATGAAAAGAATGGTGTTCAGCAACGAAGAATCGATGAAGGTTTGAAGAATTACCAGGATGATTTGGCTAAAGGTAACACGAATTAGTTAGATGCTTGATATGTATTTATAATTAATATATTGTCTTTTCAACCATCTGATTCTAATGTAGATAATGAATATTCTTGGGCAGATTACTACATTATAACTTTTAGTTGTTTAACGTAAATAGCAAATTAAGTAAATTAAAGATATGAACCATGCAGGATTCATTAAAGAGAATTGAATAAACCTCATCATAAGTCATAACTTCCATTCTGGCTTTCTTTTCTGTAAAAATGCCTTTATACCTTCATGCTGATCTTTGTCATTTAACAAATCCAAGAAAAATTTGAACTCATATTTGATCCCATCACTAAGAAGAGACTCTTCGGAATGTTTGATGCTTTGCTTGACATATTGAATGGCCTTTGGAGAAGAATTCACAATCTTGCTTGCAAATTTTATAGTTTCCCTTTCCAATTCAATCTCATCTTCAACAACTTTATTAATGATGTTCAATTTCAAAGCTTCTTCTGAAGATATGTTTGACCCAAGCATAACTAACTCCATTGCCTTTTTAACACCAACAATCTTGGATAATCTTTGTGAACCACCTTTCCCTGGGATCAAGCCCAACTTAATCTCAGGTAAGCCAAAGTTTGAGCTTTTAGTAGATATGATAAAGTCACAATTCAAAGCCAATTCAAAGCCACCTCCGAATGCCAACCCGTCAACAGAGGCAATTATAGGTTTTTGAATCTTATTTATCATCTCAAAATAATCAATCTCAAAATTTTTCTTGGTTTCCAGATCTGCGTTTATATACTGATGCAATTCCTTAATATCAGCACCAACAGCGAAAAAGCCTTGATGGCCCGTGAGAATATTACACCTAATCTTGGGATTAGAGTCGGACTCTTTCAATTCCTGGGTTATCTCTTCGAGGATCTTGACATTTAGGGAGTTCATTTGTCTGGGTCTGTTGAGCTGGATGATCTTGATTCCTGGTTTGGGAACGGATACGTTGATGTGTTTGTGCATTTCAATTGATATTCTTCTGTGGTTTTAACTTTTGGGTATTTGGTATTTGATGATGTGAATAACAGTGACTTCTGCCAACGGTTTGGTCCAGTCTATTTTGCAAATCTGATTGTTCAGCCAGATTGTTCCTTTTATAAATAAATTAATAATTCTTTATTCCCCAAATTGGAATTTGGTAGGGATCACTGATCAGTGGCCGACCTGCAGATAATGGAATTCAATAATACGATATACGAGATTTGAGAAGATTTTAAAAAGTTTTTTTTCAATTATTTGTGAGTATTCCACAGTTCAAAGCGGTTTACCTCTTAATGAAAATATAGATTGGCTTAAGTTGTGGAATTACACGTTCTTAGGTGGTTTTTATCTCAAATTTAAGGGGATTTCATTAACTTTTAATACTAGCGGATCCAGTGGTCACATGTCAAAATTGAAACTGTAAACTGTTGCAATTTGAACACAAGAGATAAGCTAATAGCCTAAGCAGATGATTAGCACATAATAATTTTAATCTTAACACAGACCAACTGAAATATCACTTCAGACATGTGTCAATTAGCGTCCAGCTGGACTGAAATTCTAAAATTAGCACCTGAAGACCCACTACTATAACTATCAAAACTCCTTTGGAAAAATACAACTTGAGCGGGTTAGGGAAAAGGTTTGAAATATATCCCTAATGAAAGTGTAACTACTAACAATATGGAATAGCCAGGGGATTGGAACTTGTGACTACAGTTTATTATGAACGCACTGACAAGGCCGATTATATATTAAGATCGATACTACATCGGAATATTTGCCATAGAGTCTAGGTCGATCATGATTGCAAACTTCTATTATAAAATTATGCTTCGTGAATGAGGACACTCAGATTAAACATACCAATATTGTTCAATGCTCAATTATTGTCAGATAGAAAAACCAAAATGCATGTGCCTATGGATAGTTAGACATGTTAGAGATCCTTTGGGAGTGCCTAAATCTTAAATATTAACATGTGTTTCCGCCCCCCTTAATATATCTCATCTTACCTGACTCTTATAAAATGTTACAATACTGGAACTACTGCCCCTAGGATGTTAGCTCCAAGGAGAGGGAAAGGGCCAATTTCATGGATAAATCATGGATATTTTATGACTCTAGATTCATTGGGTCCAAGACCAGAATATATTTAATATTTAATGGGGTTGAAGAATAGACCATTGACCATTGATACATTAACATTAGTACTTGGAGTAAGGTATCGAATTGAAGACTACCGTTATTCTGCTTCCAATACTTTGATGATTTTGGTAAAAGACTTTCAACTGACCCAAAACTAGGTGGACTGGATAGTAGTATTACAGCTTCAGACTCGGAAGTCATGATTGATTAATCAAAGTTAATTCATCAGCAATTAATTAGCTGAGTACTCATAATTTGCAAAATTCATACTTAGATTTTTAATTTCACAATATTTAGATCTAGGTACTGCAAGCGGCTGGGCAATAATTATATTTCAAGGCTAGCTGTGTAAATATTATAATGCATTTTACAAGTGAAGAAGTTATAATGGATCGGTTTCATCATGAAGATGGTTCCATTTGGATTGTTATTAACCATAATTACAAATATATATAATTGTTAAACAAGTCTCATCATGAACATTAATTAGAATTTAGGATAGCTAGAATTATATCATATATATCCTGAAAAAATTAAATACTCGTGGCTATAAGTAAAGCGTGAAACTGCTTTTGTTATACCAATATCTCTAAACGAGTGCTTTAACTAGTATTGTCTGAAAGATACTTTTTCAGTCGATATAATGGTATAATTTAGCAAGCTTTCGGATAAATATAGAGTACATAAACCTCAGTTTCCTCTATTTCATCTTCAAATAGTGCTGAAACATCTTCTAAGTGTCAAAATCACTATTTTACAAAACATTACCCATGCTTTTGCTACTTTTGCATCGATATCATGTACGAGTTACTTTGGGAATTGTTCAGAGGGATTTTTAAGAGTTTTTGGGGTCGATTATTTTCAATAAATCATAAGTTTTTATAGAAAATGGGTTACCATTTTGATATTTGATTTTTAAAATAAATATTATTCAAAATAATTATTTTTTCATAAAATTTAATGACTCTTATCAATCATCTTTACAGGCTAAAAGTAACTATTCCTAGTAAAGAAAAGCAGGAGATTACGAATCATAACATATAAATATACCTACATGTACTAGAGTCAAGAGTTATTGCCAGTCAAAAAAAGAGAAAAGTCGAGGATTTGAGCATTTCGAACATTTTCAAAAATCATTGAAATTTGCAATTATTTGTTATTTACGGGAATAATGAACGATTTACAGAGGTATATTTTGTCAGAGTCATACAGTCATGCTTGTAATTTGAAGGGGTCTGTAATGGAGTACTACATGGATTTTTATCCAGGAAATTGATGACATTACCATCGTTTGAAGTAGAGAACCACATTCATTTCGCAGCCATTCGTAAATTGAGAGCTCTTAACTATGGTAAAAGAGCTCTAAATAACCTTATTTGAATCATGAATATTGATAGAACCAGACAACATAAAGAGTCATAACTTGATTTTTGTATTTCAGCCATAAATGATTTAATATTATCTATAAACTTAGGAGTGGATTATGTTGGAACCCGTAAGCTGGTTGCTACATAGATACCGGGAGTATCCTGAAAGGTCGACGAATTGTCGAGTATTTATAGGAGACTTTCCCAGGTGGATACATATGATATGATTTTAAAGAATAGACATTATAGTTACCTACAAAAGTGTATTAAGATATAGAGAATGTCCGGTGCAATTGAATATGAAGAAGACGAGCATTACAAGAAAATGCTTGATACGATCAGGGAACGAGAAAGCCACATTATAGATTTGGAAGAAGCTCTTCAAGAACGTGATAATGAGATGATAGAGAAGAGCAGAAATATCATGAAGCTCGAACAGAAGTTCAGGACGCACAAGAAGTCTTTAGCCCAGAATCGGGATGTGGACTTACAACAACAGATTATCATTTAAAGCTTGCTCAGTACCCATGAACACAGACACCTCTTTTGATTTTGAACAGAGTTGTCTTATAATATGGATCCATTCAAGGTGAGGGCTGGTGTTGGCTAATGGTATGGTGCTAAAGGATATTTGCTGAGGGTGGCCAAGTGCTGATGGTAACTCGTACGTGTAATCATCTGCTGAAATGTTGGGTACTGCTGGTTGCGCTCGTGCATTCTCAGGTTTTGGTTGTTTTGATTTTTGGTTGTTGCATACATGAAAATCGACACGGTGGTTTTGGTTCGGTTTTGAATGAGGAATGCCACTCCTTATTGGTGCAATTTGGGATTTGTGGGATTGAGCTAATAGTAGATCAAGGGCTGTAAATTGTATATATAAATCGAATACATATTTTTGCAAATTAATATCCTTTTTTCAGTTGATTTTTCCCGATCAAAATTGTTGCAATATTTTTCCAAATTTCAAAATCCAAAGACCTAAAATTTGCAGCCCAGGGTCCGATAAGCGATTAGTAAGAGATTCAACATCTGTCTAAATTCGGATTCTCAAAGTAGAGGACTCGGGTATTCTGACATTTTCTTCATTTCATTTTTGCTAGGGCAACGCAAATCAAATCTATTTTTATTTTGTCAACGATTTTGAGCCGAGCGACGAAAACCAAAAGTCGAGAAGTTCGGTCGACGTCTCGACGTCGAAGACAAATCCTGATTTTTTTGTCGTCGACCAGTCCTAAGATCGGCAGGTTTCCAGGAATTCGATTTCGCGAAACGGCTATATGATTTGAATTTTTTGGCTCCGAAAGAAGATAAATCTAGGTCGACTTAGTGCATAATTACTGACTTTCGTGCGTCTTAATATATGGGAGATTTGACGCGAGAATATCAGGAATCCGGTCATTGTCCCAAAATGGACATGGCGAGAATTGTTAGTGACCGAGAACAGAAGATCATGAAAAGTTCTGCAATTAAGTTATAATAATTTATATATGTTCTCATATAAACCCAATCGAGTGAATCAGCCACAGTTAGAGCTAGTGGAGATCGATAACAGGTAACACATCAGAAAGAGTGTTGGGAGTGGGCCATGAAAGGGAGCTGTCATATTTGAGGGCTTTTCATGAGTCTATATAATTGAGTTCCTAACGTCTCAGATATATACCACTTGAATTAGATTCCTCTCGAATCTCGATCCTCTCATAGATTCTAATTTCTGATTGAAACTCAAATAATTTTTGCAGCATTTTGTTATCTTATCTAATCAGCGAGCACCACTGGCTCAAAACCATCTGCGTTTGAAACTTTGCTCGTTATACAATGACGTGATCGTTCTCCAGTAACTTATAGTTTATGGATAATTATTGATAGCTGATATATATCATAGAATAAAATTGGTTGTAAAACAAGAATTGTATTATAATTTATTGATGCGCACTCTTGAATATCTTCAATTAGTTGGCTGTTAAATTTGAATTGCGTATTGGAAATATGATTGGGGCTTTGGAAAATTATTGAATATCTGTCTAACAACTGACATGAAAGGTGACCGGCATGATTAACGGTGAGGTGGATATTTCTATTATATCTAGTCAACGGGTTACGTTCTACAATTTAATTAATACACGTACCTCAAAATTTGTAAACACCTTAATTCTTAATTCAGACAGACTAATTAGGTCTCTAGACTAGCATCTACAATCAAGTATCAGAAAAACATTCAAATGTATTTGTTCATGAAATTCTTTGCAAGTTCAACACCTAAAAATGTAGCAGCATTAGCTGGGAAACTTCTACACAAAGCAGGTCCAATACCAGGGAAAAAAGCTTTTATACCTCCAGCTCTGAAGATTTTTTTAGTAGTTTGAGAAATTGATAAATTTTCTGAAGAAGACTGTTGAGTTGATTTGATAGTATCGATTGGGAAGACACCGACCCACATAGAAACACCAGCAAACCCACCAGCCATTGAGATGGCAAGTAATGACATTTCCTTTTCTGGAGAAGACCATCTCTCTTTCAAGTACTCATATGTAGCAAAGTACAAAGCACTTCCTGGTCCATCTCTTGCTAAAGTTGCTGCTGAACCTTTATAGATTGATCTTATACCACCTTCCTTATACAATTTCTTAACTACCTGAGCCATCGATGTTCTTGAGTTTTTATCTTGAATTTGTAACATGACTTTGATTCTTTCAAAAGGAGCTGCAACTGCTGTTGTAGGTATAGCTGAAATAAACCCAGCTGTTGAAATATCAGCAATTGTAAAAGTTGTTGAATCTCTCCCTGTTAAGCTCGTGACAATTTTCTTACCAACATCATAACCCCAGAAAGAAACAGCAAACATTGGAGTAACACCTAACAAAGGTGGTAATACACCTCTATATAATCCTAAAAGCCCATCATTCTTAACGGTAGCTGTGATACATTGAATTGAACTGGTATACAATTTAGTTTGCAAACGGACTTTTATAAGATCAAAAGGATGGCCCG
>JAJMGN010000012.1:0-46146 GCA_030575015.1 Cephaloascus albidus | reverse complement strand
AATTCGAAAAAGAAGAAGATTTTGAAAAATACAAATTCAATTTAATGGACTATTTAAAAATCAATGGTTTACAGTATATTTTAAAATTTGATCCTGCTAAGTTAAGTGAAGAACTCAAAAATGAACCAAGTTATATCGCAGACTCATCAAAGGTAGCTAGGATACTTAATATGACTATTGGAGAAAAATTTCAAAACTTCGTGTCAATTTTCCAAGGTCCATTCAGTTCATTCAGGACATTAGAAGAATTATATGATTATAAGAGATCGTGAAGTAATGGCTGATATGTCCAGTTTAAAAATTAAGAGTTCGGTTCATGATCTTTTATCCCAGTTATTAAAATATGAGAATGAATTATTTGTGATTAACAAACCATTAATATAATGATTTATAATTATCGGCTTGCCTTAAAGGCAAGCCTTAGCTAGTACTTTATATATCGAAATGGCTGCAATTCGGGAAACTCGCAACGTTCGTCGTCGTTCTTCAAATATGCAATTTAATATATATATATATAGTACCACTACGTCGTCGTTTTCGATCCATATGTCGTCGACGTATTTTGATCGATGGCCGATGATCGATATATGATTTACGTACGTCTGGATTATACTATATTCTAAGCTAGAATTCAAATGACCATATTGTTATATTAATTATTTAATTATTATAGCTTTACACATTAATTTTATAATTCCACATAGCGCCATTAATTGAAAATATAATTATATGTATCAGAACTATGAATAGGGCTACATATTGTCCTCATATCAAAACAGTTCTGGAGATCCAAATCGAATCTATTGATATTTGCAGTAACTTGGGCTCATAATTATGGTTTATAAACGAATTGGTTTGAAGCACTCCTCAGATGACGAGGACCGTCTTCAAAACATATTTGAGACGAAACCGTCAAATAGTTTCCGACTCGTCTCCTCGACCACTCTCATTTTCCAATAAAAGCTTATGAATTCCCATCAACAAAACTAAAAGCTGGTTGTGTTATGTCGAGCTAGAATCGGTTCTATTTGTCCATAAATACCTGCCACACTTATCCTTAATATCATCATTACGGAGATTGCACCATAGCGATTATGAAAAATATCGCATGACGGATAGATTCCCAATTACGGCTTTAGCAGCTTCTGAACGGATATTCTCCTTACTTTTCTGTTGAATTTGATTCTTTTGATCAAAGGATCTTATCAGAACAATACCCATTTGAAAGACTGAGATCTATACAGTATGTCCTTCAACCATGAATTGGTACCCGAGATCAAATCTGTTGCTGTTATAGGAGCTGGCCCTTGTGGAGCAGGTACAGCCAAGGCACTAAGAGCAGAGAAGAAATTTGATGTGATAAAAGTCTTTGAAAAAAGATCTAACTTTGGTGGGTTATGGGATTATAATACATTGGTTGAACAGTCTCCTGTGCCTGGTATAGATCCTAAGAATGAGACTAAACCATTTTATAATGAGGCTACTCAGAAATACGTTTGGCCGTCTGCGGTTTATGATTTATTAGATACAAATGTCCCTTCGACTTTGATGGCTTATGCTAATTGTCCTTGGCCAGAACACTTACCAATTTTCCCACTTAGAGAAGATGTGTTCCAATATTTGAAAGACTACTCTGAGTCAGTGAAGGATTTAGTGAGTTTTGATACTAAAGTCATTGAAGTTAATTTGAATTCAGATTCCAAATGGGAAGTTACTTCAAGACCCGTAGTGCCTGCTACAAAAGGTGGTCAATACCCAAG
This sequence comes from Cephaloascus albidus, assembly GCA_030575015.1. Classification (NCBI taxonomy): domain Eukaryota; kingdom Fungi; phylum Ascomycota; class Pichiomycetes; order Serinales; family Cephaloascaceae; genus Cephaloascus; species Cephaloascus albidus. The sequence goes on along the minus strand of JAJMGN010000012.1, from coordinate 44,386 downwards.
TAATGAACCAGATTTTAAAGATAAGACTGAGCTATTCGACGCTGTCGTTTTCGCTACTGGGAATTACGATGTGCCATATATCCCTCACCAAGAAGGGTTAGAAAGTTGGAATGAAAAATTCCCCGGGAGTATAATACATTCAAAAACATTTAAGAGCCCATTGGATTTTAAAGGTGAGAAAATTCTTGTCATTGGGAATTCTGCATCCGCTGCCGATTTAGCTTTCCAGTTATCAACTTCATTAGATACAATTGTACATAAATCAGTAAGATCAGAAAATCATTTGGCTGCTGGTAAAGATGAGCGTATTATTGACATTAGTGAAGTCGAAAGATACGAACCAGAGACTCAAACAATTTATTTCAAGAAAGGAGAGCCTTTGTTGGGGATAACTAAGATAATCTTCGCCACAGGTTTCTTGAAATCATTACCAGCGTTAAAGAAAATTAACGAGAGTGACAAACCTTTAATAACAAATGGTTCTAGAGTCGAAGGGTTATACCAACAAGTGATATCGTATAATTATCCCGGATTGGCTGTTATTGGGTTACCTAGATTTATATTACCTACAAGAACAGCAGAGACACAGGGAACATGGTTAGCTAGAATTTGGTCAGGGAGATTAAAATTACCATCGGTTAAAGAGATGCAAGACTGGGAATTGGAAAGAATTAAAGAAAAAGGAGTGACTAAGAAATTCCATGATTTGATTTTCCCTGATGATGTTATCTATTCCAATGCATTAAATAGTGAGGTTTACAAGACTGGAGATGATTTAGGGTTATTTCCTGTTATTTGGGATAAGGAACAGACTGTGTTCAGAGGATCTGTTAAAGTTATTAAGGAAGCTTATATTGCATACAAATTGGAGACTGGGAAGTTCGCTACTACTGTTCAAGAGTTAGTGGATCAGGAATACTTGGTATTACCGGAAATCGATACAAGTTTTTTAGATAGTTGATGTTTAGTGTGAATTAATTGAGTGTTTTTCAGCCGAATAGATTTTCATTACTACTACGGTTTTAAAGTGTAGAATTGTATCTATAAGCATCTCTGTATAGTCATTCTAAATCAATGACTGAACGTGAATCTGGTTGAGGGTTCAACAGAGTCTATAGAAATTAGAATCGCATGTATTTAAATTTAAGGGGAGGAAACAAGCCACGCACGAGCCACAAGTGATACAGCCGCAGCCTCGCTTGAGAAAATCTAAATATAAATTGATTTAAACAGTGAACACTGAACATGGCCCATGAATGATGAAACACTTGAAAACAGTTGATGAAACTGTTTATAACATAAGGGCTGATGTATTAATAGCTTTATCTAAAGATGTGAAAGTGCCTACTTATAGTCAAAACTCAAAACTCTGGTCTATGTGACATTTAATTTCTATCCAATCAATGGGTTTTAGAGTCGAAAATGCGAACCCTTAACAAGTACGATAGAGAAGCCTGAGTCTTGACAGCATGTTCTCCCACATAATTCTGCAACCTCTGGACTCTGGAGTTGAATCACTGAATCCTATATCGACTCTTCTTCCACAGAAAGCTCATACTACTCACTAGTAAGTTGTAACAGACTCCAGTGCAATAGACGAGCTACGAACCATCTTTTTTGCTTTAGCTTGGCCAAGTTGAACCCCTGTGGCATGTGCAACATTTTAGCTACAAGTTCGAAGTCGCCCAAAGTTCCAACTCAACACTGAGACCAAACTGCGTTCAAGCTCGTTACTCCACATGAACATCTAACAATATCCTCACAGAAGTAGAACTAGAACATACCGCAGTGGCACATACTGTAACACTCCTCGATGGATTCGTGGTTTCAATCCTCAAGGAATCCTCACACTTTGGTGAAACATTCTTCCCGCCTAGCTGACTCAGCTGTGCACTGTGCAGCGGCAGATTTTAATTTATTTCAAACGGTAAAACCAAAACAAATGGCTTGGGAGATCATTTCCATCTCATTTTTGATCTATTTTCAACATTTCATCTGAATTAAAAATTGCCTATATTTCACAGCCAAATAACCGCCCATTTGAGCTTCATCATTCGCTGCTAGAATTTACTCACCGCTATCCATACTCGCTACATTTTTCATATATTCATATATTTCCGCATATATAACCGTGTTTGAAACATTTATTTCCTTCGCTATTACAGTACTGGTTTAATAGCTTATACATCAACCACATCTCAAAGGCTTAAAAAAAATTACATACCTCATTTTATTATCCTACATATCAAAGGCTTATTCATATCCTATCGGTGGTAAATTCTATCATGAACATAAACCACACAAGCTATATGCAAACAGGACACGATAGCGATGATGAACATGATCCACACTCCCATAGAGCCCCTTCATACGCTTATAGTGGAGCACATCTTAGTCCTGCCCAAGCAAGAAATCCTAGTCACAACACCTACGCTTCCAATACTACACATCCTGACGACTACAGCTTTACAGAATCTGCTTATTATCCCCCTCCAACAAACACTACCCATAGTCCTGCTCAAATGAGAGTCGCGTCTCCAAGTTCATTCACTTTTCAGCATCCTGCTCCAACGTATGGCAACAGAAGAAACAGCGATAGTCGCTCGTTGGGCAATGAATATTACGATGAACATCTTCATTCTGTTCATGAACCTTTGAACTCTCCAACTTTTGCTAGATTACCGTCTGGTTTTGGTACTGAATCTACTGATTACGGTCACCATGATGATGGCCATGAGGAATACCCTATGAGCACTTACCACACAAACTATCCAGATGACTACAAATTTGACCACGCTTTTGTTCCAAACGTTTATGAGGATGAAGAGGAAAGAGAATATGATCTAAATATTCAATATAATGATTTTGAAGGTGATTCATATCAATTGAATACAATTGAAGATTACGACCCCCAAATGCCATCAATGTCGCACTCAGAACCACAAAGAAGTTTGATAGATGAAGAATTGCTCGGTAGAATACCTGATGATTTAACAGAACATGAACCTTATGCTCATGTCATTGATCATTTTGAACCTGGTAGTCCCTTTGGTGATGAACAGATTCTTGAAGGTCCACCTGATGGACAAGAACCACTTCGTTCCAAGACTATCACTAGGAAAGTTCGAATGATTAATGGTCATTTGGTCTTGGATTGTCCTGTTGCTCCTTCCTTGACTAATAAATACCACGCTAACACTACTGAAGATCGTGAATTTCAGTATATGAGATATCAAGCTGTTACTTGCGGGCCATCAAATTTCGCCAGAGACGGGTTCTCATTAAGACAACTACACTATCGTCAACCTCGTCATACAGAATTGATGATTGTTGTCACAATGTACAATGAAGATGATGTATTATTAGCGAAATCTTTAAAAGGGGTTTTCAAAAATATTAAATATTTAACTTCCCGTTCAAAATCTAGTATGTGGGGGAAAGATTCATGGAAAAAAATTGTTGTTTGTGTTGTTTCTGATGGTAGATCCAAGATTAACGAAAGAGCACAAGCTCTAATGGCTGCCTTGGGTGTTTATCAAGATGGGTTCGCCAAATCCAGAGTTAATGATAAGGAAGTCAAGGCTCACATCTATGAATATACAACAAGAGTTGGTATTTCAACAGTTGATGAAACTGTTAAATTGACAACCGAGAAAACTGTTCCTATTCAAATGTTATTTTGTTTAAAAGAAAAAAATGCTAAAAAAATCAATTCTCATAGATGGTGTTTCCAAGCTTTAGGTGAAGTCTTACAACCTAAATATGTTGTTTTACTTGATGCTGGTACTCAACCTTCAGGGAAATCATTGTATCATTTATGGAAGGAATTCGATAATGATCCACAAGTTGCTGGTGCATGTGGTGAAATTAAAGCTGCATTACAAGCAAAACAAATGTTCACAAATCCATTAGTTTATGGTCAAAATTTTGAGTATAAAATTTCAAATATTTTAGATAAACCAACAGAATCTGTATTTGGTTTTATTTCTGTGTTACCTGGAGCTTTTTCTGCTTATAGATTTGTTGCGTTGCAGAATGACGTTAATGGTAAAGGTCCATTAGCGAGTTATTATAAAGGTGAATTCTTGCATGGTTCAGGTGATTTGGATCTCAATGATGATGAATATCAATTAAAGGCAAAGTTACAGGAAGAAGAAGCAGGGATCTTTACTTCAAATATGTATCTTGCTGAAGATCGTATTTTGTGTTACGAATTAGTCGCCAAAAGAGGTTGTAATTGGGTTTTAAGATATGTTAAATCTGCATCGGCTGAGACTGATGTTCCTGAAGGTTTAGCTGAATTCGTCTTACAAAGAAGAAGATGGTTGAATGGTTCATTTTTCGCTGCTATATATTCATTGGTTCATTTCCCTAAGTTATGGTGGTCAGCACATTCGTTCCTCAGAAAGGTAATGTTGCACATTGAATTCATGTACCAGAGTTTAACATTAGTTGTCTCATGGTTCTCGTTGGGTTCTTATTTCTTGGTATTCAGAATATTGACTACTTCGTTGGCTGACTCAGACTTGAACTTTGCACCTGGTAATGTTCTATCTGTTGTTTTCTTATGGTTATATCTTGCATCTCTCGTCACTACATTTGTTTTAAGTTTCGGTAATACTCCGAAGGGTACTGAGAAGTTTTATATTGTGATTGTTATTTTCTTTGCAATTTTGATGGCATATATGATTTTTGCTGCTATCTTTATGGCTGTTCATTCGGTTAAAGAGATTTATGATTCCGGTACAAAAATTACAGTCACTTTGTTTTTCCAAAATGAAACTTTTAGAGATCTTGTTGTTTCCACTTCATCTACTTATGCGTTGTATTTTGTTGCTTCATTCTTATATTTTGAACCGTGGCACATGTTTACCTCATTCATACAATATATCTTGTTATCCCCTGCTTACGTCAATGTTTTAAATATCTATGCATTTTGTAACATTGATGATGTTTCATGGGGTACAAAGGGTGATACAGGTGCTGCTGATTTAGGTCATGCTAAAATCAGTGCTGATAGTGATAAATTCGAAATCGATATTCCTACTTCCACTGAAGAAATAGATAGATCATACTTGGAAGAATTGAAAAAAATCAAAGATCCATTACCTCCACCAGGTCCAAAACCTCCAAGATCAAGTGAAGATTATTACGCATACGTTAGATCAATGACAGTTTTAATCTGGATGATTTCCAATTTCATCATTGTTGCGGTTGTGTTAGAAACTGGTGGGTTTAATCAATTTGATAGTGACAAATCTGCTAGCTCGGTTACTGCCCTGTCCAACAAGAGATCCAAGGTCTTCTTGACAGTGATCTTGTGGATTGTTGCCTTTATGGCTTTGTTCAGATTCATTGGATGTGTTACTTATTTGATCTTTAGATTATTATCTAGGATTGGACGTCGTTAAAGAAGTCTAGATACTTTTATATCTATTTATGTTTATGATTTTGATTCTGATTTTTTGTTATCACTCTTTGATGATCTGCTTTATTTGTTGGTGATTTGCATATCCAGTATAATTCACAGCAACCTCCCGGTTCAGTTATTCCTGTAATAAAAGTTTTGGGTATAGATTCTCTTTCTAATAATGTAGTCCAACCGCTTATTACCTAATTGGGAAGTCATATCGATGTGTTTTAAACGCGTCAAAATATACATCTTTTTCGAAACGAAATATCAATAATGAATAAGCTCGGAACTTGGAAGGGAAAACTTGGATGAAAACAGCTGCGACAAGACACAAATATACATCCAAGAGACATTGCAAGTTTGATTTGAGTGAGACGGAAGTTGATGATGAGAAAGTGGCAAAGATGAACTATCCAAAATTTCAGAAAAGTCATAATCAAGACCTACTATCTCTAGGTGATCCATTACCTTTACCCTATGAAATCAAACAAACAAAACCAAAGAACACCAAGCCCTTGGGCTTTGATACCGAGTCGAAAATACGAAGAAGGAATATAACTACTGCAGGTTCATCTATATCAAACGACCAGGAAATACAATCAAATAACACTGAAACAAATCATAATTTAACTAGCAAGAAGAGAGAATATGTTGCTTCTTATTTGGATAAAAAAAAGGACAGACTTCGTGAATTCTCCAAGAAGCCAATACTCTCACAGAATATACACAAGAGCAGAGTAGAGAGTCTAAAAAAATTCCCTGTCAATCATCAATATGATATAAACGATAATGGTATAAGACATCTAGGCTCCAACGGGACTGAATATAATAGAAACTCTGTCGGTTCTTCTACAATGGTGGATTCAGAACCACCATATAAGGAAGGGGTAAAGCAGGAATACAGCTACCATGTGAATTTCAACACCCACAACAATCCGAAACAGAATATAGAAGGAGAGTCAGATACAGAAGATTATTATAAGAGAAACCAAAATATATTGAGGAGCGTTAAGTTAGCGAGAAATCGGCTTGATGAGCTCAACTCCAATTTCAAACCAACTGGATCAGACACAAGAAACAAAGATGAATCTTCCAACCAAACCAATGATGGCGAAAATCATGAAGAATTGACCCAAAGTTTGATAGATGATTTCAAGTCAGAGTTGGATAAGATAAACTCACTTTTTTTCATAAGTACCTCATCATTCAAGGAAAGAAGTGACAACAAGAGCTTTAAAGAATTCAAAAGCCAGTTGAAAGATTTAAAGACAACTTTCGAAGAAATTTGTGGCAAGTTTAATGATTTGGAGCATGATTTACAGAATGAAATTGAAAATGGCGGACTTAAAATTGAAGTTCCAAAATCTGAAAAAAGTTCAGATCAGATCAAACAAGAGCCTTTAGAATCCACTCCACATAGAAGCTTTTTAGTGGAAAAGAATCAGCCAACTACGGAGGATGAAGAAAGTGATATTCCCAGGTCTGATGCATCTGTTCAAGAAAATATTTCTCATAATCTAGCGTCATTGAATGAATCAATTGATAGAGAAACTGCAAAAGGGAAATTCGATTTCGGGACTCTGTTGAATAAGATTGATCTAGATGAGTTGAAATCTCCCCCTCCAGAGAAATTTACTGGGTTCGAAAACAATATACCAATACCCGAGGATGATTTTCTACAGGAGCCTGGCTTTACAAAGGGGAAAATTATAGGGATTGTGCTTTTCATTTTGTTGTTTTTCTATTTGTCTTACTTTGTGTCTGATAAAAACTCTAGCTATTGTTATTTTCACTGTATTTGATATTGATGTGTTTGTCTGTGTATATTATTGTTTTATTGGTGTTATGATAGAATAAGGATGATTTTAGTGCTGTATTATTACTTTTCTTTTGGTTTTATGAATTGTATTTTAATTCTTATGGATGTTATTTCGAAAATGTAGAATTTTACAACTGTAGCTCTCCAAATCGTTAAAAGCAGTTCATTACTATACACATATTTCATCATCTATTCACAGTTTGTCGCTTGTCTAGTTTGTCGATTTATGAAAATTTATTCGTCATAATCATCTTTTGGAGGAGCGGCAGCTTCACTTCTCATATATAAATCAATAGCCGTGGAAAATGCTGCGAAACCAGCACACCCAATGAAGGCGGCTTGCGGACCAGCTTTGATAGATAAACCAGCACCGGTAACACAACCAGCGGCGACCCCGTTGTATATATCATTTTTTGCTCTTAAACTTTCAATAGAACACTCGACACCAGCATATATCATACCTATGTATCCAAAATTCTTAGCGCTTGACCAAGATCTCTTAGCCATATCAGTGAATTGTAATTTCATTTGTTGTTTAAATGGCAAGTCAGATATATGAGAAGTACCACCGCCAACTGGAACATCGTAGGCCATACTTGCCATGAACAAACCAAAGAAACCACCAAGACCAAAACCGGTGACACCACTCATGACTGTTTTCCCTGGGCAAGATTGCATCAATCCTATAACAGAATCAGCACCTGCTTGAGCTTGTTCATCCGGTGTCATTTCAGCAAAAGATTTTTGGGGCGGAGGCAACCCAGTATAAACTCCATTCATGTCTTATATTCTTGCAAAAGCGGGTATAATATAGCGAAGGGAATATCAGTTCCACAGTGACACGCTGAAACCTGTTCAGAACTATACTTGATCTCATATAGAATTCATGGAAAAAAAAGCGATGGTTTCGAGCCCGGCGAGATTTTTGTTTTCAGCGCTCAAGATAATCAGTTCCATCTCTTTTATCACCTCTCAAAAATTCAGGAATTCTGACAACACGCTGAGAATCCAAAACCTTTGCTTTTGGCCGCTGATAATTCTGCTAAGAAGACGAGCACGCCAGCGTATTTGTGACGAAGAAAAGGCGCACTGACGAATTGATAGAATTGCCCATTTGGCGGAAACAAATCTTAAAATTTACAGTCAATTGAACGGGTTTTACAATTTACCATGGCTTCTCCCAACAGTGAGTACCAGGAAAACTGGAGAAAGAGAAGAGAATACTCCACATACCCTCCTAATGACCTGTATCAGAAGAGACCTAGATATGCATCCGATTCTTACTATGCCAATGGCAGCAGAAACAGAGATGGTTCAAGCTGGCGTCAAGATAGTCGCGAACGGCCTGCGCAAAGACCAGCAGGACAAGGGGGTTATTACGGGAGTAAGCAAAGCTATTCAAATGATGGCTACTATTCCAGCTACAGCAGCAATGCAGATTATGACAGAAGGTCGCCAGATACATACCAGACCTCTTTGGCTGATTCGCTGCTTCAGGAGCCCGCTGAAAATTATAACGAATCCACTAGTGGTGAAATTGAAAGAAAAAGTGAACCTTATGATGAACCAAAGTTAGCTCCTCGACAAATTTCAGAACAACACCAATCACCCTTACAACCTGAACGAACTATAAAGGTAGACGAATCCCACTATCAAAACACGCAGTATCAACCCCCGGTCCCAGAACCATCCATTGATAGAAGCCACCCAGTCTCCACAGAGCCTCAATATAGTCAACCACCAGTACAACAGCAGCAACAACAACAGCAACAACAGCAATATATAGCTCCTGTAGCTCCAATGGTCAATGTTTCTAAGCCAGAGACTCCAGGATTAGGAATTGCTGATATTTTGAAAATTGAAATGACTGTTCGTTCGTTGCAAAAAAATTTAAAAGTGTTAATGGACGAGGCGCCAGACATGATTCAATATGAAACTTCCATTAAATTAAAGGAGAAACAAACTGAGAGATTGAACTTTTTGAAATTGGCTGCTCAATTGAAAACATATTATAAAGAAGGGAAATTACCTTTATTTGATGAATTAATAAGCTTTGATCCTAAAAAATCTCTTGAAAGTATGACTATTACATCAGATGTTAAATTGGAAACAGAAGATTATACGAATAAAGAAACTCAACTTGCTATTAAAACACAAGTAGCAAACCAAGGTTTTGCAATGGGAGCCATTCCGCCATTGCCAGCAATTGAAGATCCACAAGTTATCAATGCTATTTTCAATAGAAATACTAATGAACCATCTGATGATCATCTTCAATTTGAAAGATTTCTCGCATTAGGTGATTCCCTTTTACGAGATATGGTTGGATTAGTAACTTATAAAAAATTTGCGTTACTTGGAAACGATATTGAAATTGTTAAAGGTGACTTGGCTAATATGTTTAGATTGAATAAGTGGGCTACGGACTATAGTTTTGATAAAAGTTTAAATCAAGCTAAATTAAGTAGACTTCATAGATTGGATAAGGTTAGAATTTTAGCTGATACATTTGTTGCTTATATAGGAGGTTTAGCATTTCAGTTTGGGCCTGATATCAATCCAATTTCCTCCTGGTTGAGAGGATTATTAGAACCTGTTCTTTTGAAATATGATGTTCAACATGACATGAATGTTGAGGCTGATAAGACATCCAAGACAACATTATATGCTATTGTTGGAAGTAATGTTATAGCACCAAAGTATGAAACATTGGTTCAAGGTGATAGTAGAGGGAAATACTATATTGTCAAGTGTATATTTGATGGAGAAGATTTAGGTACCGGATCTGCTAGAAATCTAAAAGATGCAAGTTTGAAAGCTGCTTCTGATGCATTGAAGGATAAAGAAGGTTTGCAAAGATTTAATAGAAAAACCACAGTATCTCCTTTCCAATTACAAGCTACAGTTACAAACCCTCAATATGGGGGATACAATCAAGGATATCAAGTCCCCGTCCCAAATTCAAATCAAGAATATCGCCAACAACAAATGGGGGCCGAACCACCAATGTTATACGATAGGCCAGATCCAAATGGGTACTATGATCAACACCAACAATTTCTTGCTACACAACCACGACAGCAGCAGCCTCCTCAGCAAGCTGGTTATGTCAATGGGGTACAACCTCAGTACCCGGGTGCACAATATCCTGGTGCTAATTCGCCAGCAGCTGCAGTTTCCCAAGAATTGGTTCATGTTGGAGGAGAAAGTTTATTCCCTATTCATTTGCCACCGGTTGATGATATTGATATGTTATCCAAAGATAGATTATACAAAATTTTGGGCCATAATGGTATAGCTAGACCAGAGTATTTCTACACACCATTAGCTGACGGGTTTGAATGCAGATTGATGGTTGGAGATTTATTAGTTTCTATTTCCATTGAAACAAATAAGAAGAAGGCTTCTCAAAGAGCTGCTATGTTGGTTGTTACTAATGAAACTGCTTTGAAAACTTTAGGAGTTACTAAATATCCATAAATGTTTGCTAGTATTGTTTTTGTATGTAGATTGATATTGGCCACATGCACGACTTTTTCATTTTCTCGAAAACCGAACAATTATTGGATAAATGATGAAATGTCGATTTCAATGACAAAATTAGTGGAAGAACAGAGAACGAAATATAATCTAGATAATCATAATACAATGGAATTATTACCAGAGGGAAGAGAAAATACATCAGCAGAAGTGAGCTGGGAAGATCAGCAAAACATAAACAAATTCTCCACGTTGATTTCCCATAAAGATAACTTGACAGGTGAACTAGATAAATTGAATATTGATAAAGATTACTTAGATGATTTATCAATGGAGATTGAATTAATTGATGAAGATGAAAAAATCCAGTATAAGATAGGTGATGCTTTTATAATGTTAACACATGAAGAGGCAATTGCGAAAATTGAACAAAATGTTGAAATTTTGAGTGAGAGTGTAAGTTCTTATGAAGGTGAAATTTCCAAAATTGATGATCAATTGAGTTTGTTGAAGGAAAAATTATATAAGAAGTTTGGGGATAATATAAATTTAGAGAGATAATCATAATACAAACAGATTTAATGACCATTAATGTAAATTAAGAGAGAATCAAGGGCCTGATCCATTTTAAAAAAAAATTAAGTTATCAAAGTTAAAATATAGTTCAACTCCAATTCCATAATATAAAATCATCCTTTATATTTCAAAAGCCATAATTTTAAATGCTTCCAAGATAACATTACACCGTGACTAGTGAGGGTGTGAAATGTGATCTGAATTCCAGACGTTTTGAATGAGTTTCTTCATACAAGTTAAGATTTTAAGGTTCTTCGCAAAAACTGGTATTTGCTTGATGACCAAACAGTAATAATGCATGTTAAGAAGGTATAAATAGATGAGACATACTGCAGTTAAAATTAATGTTTTCATTTAATTAATTAATTCAAATTACATCAGTCTTATATAATGAAGTTTGTCAAGAGTTTATTAGTTATCTGCTTATCTATTTTCGTTGCCCAGTCGCTCCCAGTTGACACAGTGGACAAAGAGTTAGCATCCCATGCAGCCAACGCAACAGAGCCGGTATCATTAGTGTTTTCTTTTCCTAAAGGCACACCAGCAGACCAAGTCGCAAGAGTTAGCACTTACGTCAGTAAAGACTTGGGTGCTGATATTGAAACTCAAGTCGGGGGATACTTGTTGAGTATACTTGTTGCCAATCTTTCGCCTGAGGAGCTTGCTGCTATTGTCAAGGCATCTGGTCTTACTAACGCTCAATTGCTTCAGCTTTTTGAAAATGTTAATAGTATCAAGTATCCTATGACTGTTGCCATGAACACTCCTGTCTACATTGCAGCTACCAATACTACCAGTGCATACTATCTTCAATAAATGATACACTCGTTTGCAGCTGCTTCCACTGCGGCTGTCCAAAACTCGTTCTTTTAATTACTTAATGAATATTTATCAGTTGGCTTTTGTGTAGGGAATTTTGCAGCCTTCGTTTCTTTTGATCAGCAGATGGCCTCGGAAATTCCGCGGTTCAAAGTAATTTTTCCGAATTCTTTTTATTTGAAAATTTTCAATCTTTTTTATACCATTTTTCAGTCAGATAAATTGTTCTTTTTTAGCCAGAGAATCACTAATTTTGAGTAGATTAATGCCACTCTCTCTTGCCAACTTTGTGTGCTTCAAAGGGTTATAGATTTGGACTTTGAAGAGAATTCGTCAAATTTTGACACTCTTCCAAACGGCGACCCTGAATTTGATTCCCGCGCATAATGCATACATGATTATAAATTGTACAACGTTTATGGAAATTAGTTAATATATAAACTTAAGAAAATCCTTTTCTTATTTGAGAGAAAAGATACAACTAAGAAAGAAAAAAAAAAGAAAGATGGCCAAATATGAATTAAACTCAGATATAAACAACTTCTTGAAGGAATTACCCAAGTGTGAACATCACGTTCATTTAGAAGGAACACTTGAACCATCATTGCTATACAAATTAGCCATTAAAAACAGCATTATACTCCCATCCCATTTTCCAGCCAACCATGCCGAATTGAACGAACGTTACGATAATTTTGCGGACTTGCAAGATTTCTTGGACCATTATTACATTGGTATGAGTGTTTTGATTAATGAAGATGATTTCTATGAGTTAGGTATGAGTTACTTCGAAAAAGCCTATGAAGATGGATTATGGCATTGTGAAGTATTCTTTGACCCACAAGGTCATGTTGAAAGAGGTATCCATATCGATACTGTTGTTAAAGGTTTCAATAGAGCATGTGTTGATTCCAATAAGAAATACGGAATCACCAATAAGTTAATTATGTGTTTATTGAGACATTTACCAAGTGAGGATGGGATCAAGACTATCAGTGATGTTAAACATCATTTCGATAACGATGTTATTCATGGATTAGGTTTAGATTCCAGTGAAAAGCCATTCCCACCTGAATTGTTCATTGATTGTTACGCTAAGGTCAAAGAATTACATCCACATATTAATTTAACTGCACACGCTGGTGAAGAAGGTGGACACGAGTTTGTCACCAGATCATTGGACTTATTAAATGTTACTAGAATTGATCATGGTGTCCAGTCAATACAAAGTACAGAATTATTACAAAGATTGAGCAGTGAGCAAACCATGTTGACGTTATGTCCGTTATCCAACGTTAAATTACAAGTGGTTAAAGATGTTTCTGAGTTACCTATTTTGAAATGGTTGGAATATGGTGTTCCATTCTCTATCAACTCTGATGATCCTGCTTATTTTGGAGGGTATATCTTGGACAATTATAAAGTTTTGCATAGTAGATTTGGTTTCAGTTTGGAAACTTGGTGTTTGATTGCTAAGAATGGGATCAGGGGTTCTTGGTGTGGCGACGAAAGAAAGGCAGAGATGCTTAAAGCTGTTGATGAAGTTCATAACAAGTATAAATGATCACTGAAATACTAATTAGAAATATACAGAAAAATATCATAGAGAGAAATGTTGTATACTATGTAGAAATACCCCTGTGAATAGGTGGGGCACAGTGGATACATCGAGTATTTTCCGACACAAGTCAATAACGAGTTCGCGACTCCGCTTTTATTAACAAAATCAGTCAAAATTGCTTCATGAAAAATAAATAAATGATAAAGTCACCAGATATCATTTAAATCAGGAAAATCAGTATAAAAGATGTGGATTTATCTTTTTCCTTCAATTTTATGAATAGTCGATAATACTAATTATACTAATTATACTAATTAATAGAAACAATGACAAAGAAAGCAAGAAAACCTGAGTTTGATTTAAACAACTGTGAAAAATTAACAGTGGTCAAACCATCTCCCAGAAGAGACTCAGAGCCACCACTCAATCAATTTGATGATTTAACTCAGTTTGAAAGTTTCTTGAAAGACGAAACTTGGGATAACGATTTTGATTTCGTTCATGCTCAATTAGACTACATCCCGCCATTCATTCTCCAGGAGATTCATAACAATTTAGAGAAATTGAAACCAACAATGAATAAGAATTCAAAAAAGTTTTTAAGAAACTTGAATCATCATGTTAACAAGCATTTGATACATGATATCAACAAAGCATCAGGTTTAGATATGAAGTTTAGCAAGATTGCAACAGAAGAAACACCAACCAATTTGACTTGGAAATATTTAGATGATACTAATCATGGTGTTGAATCCGATAGACACTGGAAAGTGGAGATGGAAGTCAGCTGCAACAACGAGGAACCAATGGTCCATGTGGACTATAAAGCTCTTCCAATTGACATTTAACTTTTTGTCTTCTCTTTCCTTTTATTGATTTATGATTTATGATTTTTAATATATGATTCTTCGTGCACTTAGTACCGGATTTGGAAGTCATATTGACGATTCCAAGGAATTATAATAGTGTCAAAGTTTCTGTAAAACAATCAATTTTTCAGTCAATTTTGGATCTCAAAGTTGAAATATATTCAGTCCGGCGCGTAGAACAAGCTATAAGTTATCGCAGTCAGACTGTCTGATAAGAGATAAGAAATGACTCAAAATTTGGTGCTATTTAACGATTCATCATATATTAAATCGAGTCTGCCATTTTTCTCACGTGCCGATAAAGGTTATGAGTAAAAAATCGACGAAAAAATGTTTAGTTAAATTTCAAAGATTCAAAAAGAATCAAAGAAGAATCTTTTGTCAGAAATAACACAACTCTTTCAAACCCACAAAAATGGCTGAAGAAGAAGTCAGAGCTTCTCCATTTTCCTTCCCCAAAGAAGAAGAAAAAATCTTAGAATTTTGGTCTGAAATTGATGCTTTTCAACAATCGTTAAAAATCACTAAAGATTTGCCAGAGTTCTCTTTCTATGATGGTCCTCCATTTGCCACTGGTACTCCTCATTATGGTCATATCTTAGCCTCCACAGTCAAGGATATCATCCCTCGTTATGCCACCATGAACGGACACCACGTCGAAAGAAGATTTGGTTGGGATACTCATGGTGTTCCAATCGAACATGAAATAGATAAGAAATTAGGAATTAATGGTAAACAAGATGTTATGGACTTAGGTATCGATAAATATAATGAAGAATGTCGTGCCATTGTTATGAGATACGCTGACGAATGGAGAAAGACAATTGGAAGATTAGGAAGATGGATCGATATGGATAACGACTACAAGACTTTATATCCTGAATTTATGGAATCTGTTTGGTGGTGTTTTAAACAATTATTTGATAAAGAACAGATTTATAGAGGTTTGAGAGTCATGCCTTACTCAACTGGATTAACTACTCCATTATCAAATTTCGAAGCTCAACAAAATTATAAAGATGTTAACGATCCAGCTGTCACTATTGGTTTTGAGTTATTAGATGATCCAACTACTTTCTTGGTCGCCTGGACTACTACTCCTTGGACTTTACCTTCTAACGTTGCTTTATGTATCAATCCTGCTTTTGAATATGTCAAGATTTTCGATGAAGATAAAAAAGTTAATTACATCTTATTAGAAGGTTTAATCAAGACTTTATATAAAAAGCCTGCTGCAGCTCACTACAAAGTTGTTGAAAAAATCAAGGGTTCAGATTTAGTTGGTTTGAAATATAAACCTTTATTCAATTACTTCTATGATAAATTCAAAGATCATGGGTTCAGAGTTATCCAAGCAGATTATGTTACTGCTGATTCTGGTACCGGTATCGTTCATCAAGCTCCAGCTTTTGGTGAAGAAGATTTCACAGCCGCTACCAAAAATGGCGTTATCAATGAATATAGAACCCCTCCAAATCCTGTTGATGATAATGGTCGTTTCACTGCTGAAGTTTCTGACTTTGAAGGTGTTTATGTTAAAGATGCCGATTCCAAGTTGATTAAAGTTTTAACTGAATCCGGTAACTTATTATTAGCTTCCCAAATCAGACATAGTTATCCATTCTGTTGGAGATCTGATACTCCTTTATTATATAGAACCGTTCCAGCTTGGTTTGTTCGTATTACTGAAATTGTTCCTCAAATGTTAAAAAACGTTGAAGAAACAAGATGGGTTCCAAACACAATTAAAGAAAAAAGATTTTCAAATTGGGTTGCCAACGCAAGAGATTGGAATATCTCAAGAAATAGATATTGGGGTACTCCAATCCCACTTTGGGTGAGTGATGATTTTGAAGAAATTGTTTGTGTTGGATCTATCGAGGAATTAAGAGAATTATCTGGTGTTTCAGATATAACTGATATCCATCGTGATAAAATCGACCATATTACTATTCCTTCAAGACAAGGTAAAGGCCAATTGAAGAGAATTGAAGAAGTCTTTGACTGTTGGTTTGAATCAGGTGCTATGCCATATGCTTCTAAACATTATCCTTTTGAAAACAAGGAAACTTTCCCTAAAAGATTCCCAGCTAACTTCATCTCTGAAGGTTTAGATCAAACTAGAGGTTGGTTCTATACTTTGACCGTCTTGGGTACTCATTTATTCAATACTGCTCCTTATAAGAATGTTATCGTTTCTGGTATTGTTTTAGCTGCTGATGGTAAAAAAATGTCCAAAAGATTGAAGAACTACCCAGATCCAACTATTGTCTTGGATAAATATGGTGCTGATGCATTGAGATTATATTTAATCAACTCTCCAGTGTTGAAAGCTGAAACTTTGAAATTCAAAGAAGAAGGTGTTAAAGAAGTTGTTTCAAAAGTTTTATTACCATGGTGGAATTCATTCAAATTCTTAGAAGCATCCGTCTTATTGTTGAAGAAAATCCACAACATTGACTTCAAATATAACCGTGATTTGAAAAGTGATAATGTTATGGATAAATGGTTATTAGCTTCAATCCAATCATTAATCAAATACATTCACGAAGAAATGAATGAATATAGATTATACACCGTTGTTCCAAAATTATTAAACTTGATTGATGATTTAACTAACTGGTACATTAGATTCAATAGACGTCGTCTTAAGGGTGAAAATGGTCTTGACGATTCAATCTTAGCTTTAAATACTTTAACTGATGCTTTGTTCACATTGGTTAGAGCAATGGCTCCATTTACACCATATCTTTCAGATAATATCTTCCAAAGAATGAAGGAATATTTCCATGAATCAGATTTACACTCATTTGTTATCAATAAAGATTTCAAAGATGTTAGATCAGTTCATTTCTTGAAATATCCAGAGGTTAGAGAAGAATTATTCAATGAAAAAATTGTTGTTGCTGTTAATAGAATGCAAAAAATTATTGATTTGGGTAGAAATATTAGAGAAAAGAAAACAATTTCATTGAAAACTCCATTGAAATCATTAATTATCTTACATTCTGATGAAGGATACTTAGCTGATGTTGAATCATTGAAATCTTATATCATTGAAGAGTTAAATGTTAGAGATTTAATCATCACTTCTGACGAATCCAAATATGGTGTTGAATACACTGCTGTTGCCGATTGGCCAGTCTTGGGTAAGAAATTGAAACAAGCTGCTAAACTTGTTAAAGCTGCTTTACCAAAAGTTACTTCAGCTGAAGTCCAAGAATTCAATAAATCCGGTAAGATTACTGTTGCAGGTATTGAATTAGTGAAAGGTGACTTGAATGTCTTGAGAGGATTACCAGAATCCGAAACAAACCAAGGTCAAGAGGTCAGATCTGACCAAGATGTTTTAATCATCTTGGATGTGAAAATATATCCAGAATTGAAGACTGAAGGTTTAGCAAGAGAATTGATCAATCGTATCCAAAGATTACGTAAAAAGGGTGGTCTTAATGCTACTGATGATGTTGTTATTCAGTACCAATTGGTCAATGACACTATTGGCTTGAAAGAGATTATTCAAGCCCACGAAGAGATGTTGACCAAGTCTTGTAGAAGACCTTTGGAAGAATTTGTTGCTGGTTCAGATGATAAAGTTATAGTTGATGAAGAGCAATCCATCATCGACACGATCTTCAACTTGAGATTGTTGAAGCTTTAATAAGACCTTTTTCTCTTTCGTGTTTCCCATATAAACTCCATAATAAATAGTTTGAAAAATAAATTTTGTGTATCAACTTCCGACTTTTCAGTTTGATGAAAAAGTTGTGTCACTTTTAAGAAAAAACTTGGTGACATTCAGGCGAAGAAGAAAAAGGACAATTTGTATAAGGATTTAGTGATTTGACGCTGACTCCACCAGTGCTGTTTTCTACGTATTTCTGGGTGTGCTGATAACGGGTCCTATTAGGTAATCTAGTACTGAGCGAGTAGTTATCGAAAACGTTTTTTCTCGTAATAAGTGTGTGCAAAAAAAGCTCCTACTTTTGCCGTAATATGATCACAGTTCTGCAGTTTAAAGCTCATTTGCAGAAACTAGTGAAGGATGATACGCATACTATTGCGGTGGCGCTTTCTGGGGGTGTCGATTCCATGTGTTTGGTGTACTTATTGAGCCAGTTCAAGAAGATCTATAATCCAAAATTGAACATTGTTGCAATCACCATAGACCATAAGTACAGGCCTGAGAGCACTCAGGAGGCCCAGAGCATCTCGTCGTTGGTGCAGCCATGGGACGTTAATCATGTTATAAGGACCTTGAAGTACACGGATGAAGAGCTCCATGCAATCGGATCCCAGAGAAACTTTGAGAAAATAGCCAGATTTAAGAGATACTCTTACTTGAAAGATGTCTGTCGTGAACATGAAATCACCAACTTGCTAGTGGGACATACCTTGGACGACCAGTTGGAGACCTACATTCAGAGGTTATCCATGAACAGCTCTGTGTTTGGATTGAAAGGGATCCTCCCCAAATCGATACTTCCTATAGACGCTGAAGGGCCTTTCAAATTTTACCCGCCAATATTTGCTATACGGCCATTGCTAAGCTTCTATAAGCTGGAGTTGATAGAGACGTGTGTCCAAAACAAGATAAAATGGTTTGAAGATTACACAAATAAAGATCTCACCATGGCAAAGAGGAACACTGTGAGGGACTTTATATTTCAAGTCCCCAGCCAAATCGGGGAATTGAATGAAGAGTTGCAAACCGTCTCTGATACTACAAGGCAAGCTAAGATAGAATCGAAACTTGCAAATCTTCAGCTCTTCACCAAGGAGAGTTTAGCCAAAAGTATCGATGCTGCTACTGAGATCGCAGATTATATTGATAACCAAGCTAATAGAATACAAGAACAAATCAGAAAAGCTGGATACGTTAAAGTAGAGCCATGTTCCGCTTCAATGAGAATCAAACTACCAGTTGAATTGTTCTACCAAAACTCCGTTGCTGTGATGAGTCGTATGCTTTTCCGTTCGATATATTCATTCTCATCAGTAACCAAGTTTCATTTCAAATATTTGAAAATGGAAGAGATTGTGCCTAAAATAGTTGATGCTATCTCAAAGGGAAAAGATGCTAAACTCACAGGTTTCAATCTAAACTGGTCAATAATCACAAGAGATGGTTTCGTTTATATTTATTTGAACAGACAAAATCCTATTGAACTGCATACTATAAAGATGCAAGTCACCGATATATGGTCTGAATGGGTTTTGTATGATGGTAGAATATGGTTGAGATTCAAACTGAGGAAGCCCATAAATATCACGATCTCAGCGTACGATACATCACGGAAATCAGTATTGGCAACTTTCGCTAAGAAAGTGCCCAAATTCAACCAGTTGAATAATATGCCTATGGTTTTGAATGAAGTTGGCGATCTTCTTGGGATGCCAACCTTTCGGTTAATGAGAGCATCTATTGAGGCGGAATTCTACTTGAAGGATAACGTTTTCTTTTATAATTAGAAATTCAATTAATGAGTATAGACATATGGTATGTATTAGGCCACCACTGGCGCATCTTCTTCATCTTCTGTACTTTCATTGAGATATATTCCAATTTTTGCCAATTCCACATCTTTAAGATCTATTAGTTTCTTCTTCAAAATAGGGAACTCAGAATCAAGTATATTGTCATTTAAGTTTTGCATCACCGCTACGAGCTCCTTATCATCTATTAATCCTCCTCCTAAATACTCTGCTGGTAACTTGGCCAATTGCAATTTTAGAATACGCAAAAGAGTACTATAAAAATCACTATTTGTATTGATAAAATCTTCTGATTTGGCAAATAGCCTTAGTAAGTTGAGCCACTGAATCCCTGAACTATAATTAGCAAAAATTAGCACCAACACAAATGCCAATTGAAATTCAGCAATAAGTTGGAGCTCGTTATTATCGAATGTTGATTTGATCAACTCTTGCAAGTACCATGATCTATCTAGATAATCTCTTGTAGTTTGTTCTATTGATATACCATCCCTCAACTTCCTCGGATCTATGATTGTATAATGTATTTCCTCTTTAGATTGGTCCTGTATAGTGCCATAAATCTCATCTTTCATCAAATCCTCTTGTGTGACATCATTTTTCTTTAACCTATTCTTAACACTTTCCCTGAGAGCTTCAATCAATTGACAATTCTCTTCTTCTGAAGAATGGATACTGCTGACCATCCCATTTTCAGGTAGCATTCTTCCAATTAACTTGTGATTTATGTATTTTGTCAAACTGATCCAATCGGGGTCAGCTGGGTACGATATCATATATGGGTACAAATCCACCAACTGAGAGTGATATTTTGATACGTTTAGTTCACCTATGTCTCCATCAACCAGAATCTTTTCTTCAACCGTGTCCCATTCGATGATAACCACTTTTTCTTCCTCACAGTTGAGCCAGATACCAGACCTTATTGAGTTTTCATCAGCGGCGTAATGTAGCAAATGAAGTCCAGACGGCACGAGCTTGATCCCTCTGATCAAGTTATTGGTGTTGAAGAACTGGGTGTCGATTCCAACGAGCCACTTTTCTGGGAAGTTGAATATTATCGTGGTTTTTGGTGGAGGCATCTTCGTTTCGATTCTTTAATAAAATACAAAATTTTGATATTCTTCGATCCAAATAATTTGGAACAAAATTCAAACAAATCTTCAGAACTGTTCGCTTACTTTAAAATTAAATGAACAGTGGAAAAAAAGCTACAAACTTCGATTTTTTTTTATAAGCAACAAATAATATTAAAGAAGAACGAATGACAAATGCAGAACAAACAATGGGAAACATATAAAAAGTGGTATCAATTCTCTAAATACAATTTTAAAAATAGACCTTTTTTTCTACTCACAGGGACAAAAATCAATACCAACAATGGAAAAAAACAATTCAAACAACACCCAAATTAAACATTAAATTAAGCAATGATTGGTTTTAAAATTTCGTTGGATGAAACAGCACCATTGAAATTACCATCCAAGTATTTCAATAATTCAACAACTTCGTTTCTTAAGCCGTCAGTTTGAAATTGTTTCAAACTATCAATGTCTTGTTCTCTACCTAAAGTAGATTCACTTTCTAATTTAACTCTTTCAGCTTCCTTAGTGAAAACAAAGGCAAATATCTTGATGATTTCTTCAGTTTGAGAAATGATAATTTCATTATTTTGACCATATAATGAAACAATCAATTTGAAAACTGGAGTGTTTTCTTCGTATGCACTTTGTAATGGTAAGTAGGCAATCAAAACAGGTAAGATGGTACTCAATGGGACAGCAGATTGGTGTTTCAAAGCCATTCTTGAGACACATCCACAAGCATTAGCAAATGATCTGTTGATAACATCTTTCGTTTCTTCATCATCAGTGTCAGCTTTTCTGTCAGCTTTGTTTAACAATTTAGATAATAATTGTAAGATAGTTGGGTATGCAGATGAAACATCAACACCAGCAAATTCGATGATACGACCGATACCATAAGCAGCATTACCTTTAACTTCCAAAGATTTATCACTAGATAATTTTTCGGTGAAAACAGTTAATAATTCTTCAGTGAAAGGGTTGGTTTCTTTGATTGAAGCAGAGATTTCAGCTAAAGCACCAATAGCAATGATTCTCTTGGAAGAAGATTTTGAAGCAATGTTTGATAAGATAACATCTTTGAAAGAGGTAAAGATTCTGTTAAAATCAGAACCTAAAGCACCAGACAAGTTAACTAAAACTTCTAAAGTACTTTCAAATAATAAAGCTTCACTTTCTGAAGCATCTTCATCATCTTCATCTTTTGGACCTTCTTCATCGTCAAATTGACATGGATGTTCATTCTTCAAGATGGCCATTAATTGGCCACATAATCTTTCTAATTGATCAGATTCACCGTTATCGATAACAGCAATAGGACCCATATTCTTAATGGCATCTGAGACGTTATCTAAGACACAGGCGACCATACTTAATTCAACTTCCTCTTCTAAATGTGCAATTGAAATTTCTCTGGCTTCTTTAATCAAGGCCAAGATTGATGGGTCAACGTAAGAACCGGTTGGAACACCAGTTGGGTATTTTTCAATGTTTTGAGTCTTGTACATAGCAGTAACAATTTTCCAAACAGCGTTCAAAGCAGCCTCACTCATACTGTATGAGTTTTCAATTTGGTCACTTAAGATTTTGATTGATTGTTCAACATATTTACCAAAGGCTTCTTTAGTACCAGTAGCTAATTCAGCTAAAGCGATAGAAGCAATTTCCTTTTCAATGGTAATACCAGTGTGAATTGTGAATTTGTTTTCCAAATCTTCTTCTTCATCGTCTTCATCTTCATCACCTTCATTATCAGCAGTCATTGATAATTCTTCTTGTTCAAGACACTTGAAAATTTCAGGAACGATATTTTCTAAAAATGGTGCAAATTCTTCACCATAAACTTTAGCCATGTTTGAAATAAATGCAAAACCAGATTCTCTTAATCTTGAGTTGTCAGAGTTGATTGAAGTATAAGCAGCTTCGACTAATGGTTTAGCGTAACTGGCGAATGAAGCAGAACCAACGGCTCTAGCCATGGTTGAAACATTTTCGAAAGTTAAAGCTCTTAATTCAATATCATCTTCGGATAAACCTTCAGTGTTAGCTGAATTGTGAATGAATGGTTCCAAAGATTCAACAGAGTTATTAAAGTATGGAATGAAAGCTTTACCAGCAGCATAAGCGGTGGAACCGATAGCTGAGACAATAGCGGATTTCAATGAGGATGATTCAGTAGATTGTAACATTTGGAATAATTTATTCATCAATGGCTCTAAGTAGTTTTTGATAGCATCATAGTTCATGAATTCGATCAATCCATCTAAAGCGTAACAGGCATGTTTGTAAACCATAACATTTGTAGCAGAATCAATGATTTCGATTATTAATGGTAATAATTGTTCATGGTAACTAGCAATGAAATCTTGTAATTCTGAAGTTAATTGAGCTAAACATCTTAAAGCACTAACTCTAACGATTAATTCTGGATCTTTCAAACCTTGAATTAAAGCTGGGATCAATTTAGCAATTTGAGATGATAAGAAATCTGGAGCACCAGCTGACATACAACCAATTGAAAGTAAACCAGCTCTTTTCTCAAATTGATTTGGAGATGATAATAAAGCAGGTAATTGTTCAAATAATGGAGTGACGACTTGAGATGGAGGTAATTCAGCAGATAACATAGCTAATAATCTCAAACCTAAGTTTGGAGGACTATTTTCCTCATTTTCATTTTCTTCGTTTTCATTATTTAATTCATCATCAACATCAATTTCTTCACTGGCAATTTTTAGAGCAGCAATAGTTATTTGTGGACCCAATTTGTGAGAAACAATCTTTGATTTTCTTAAACTGACAGCTGAGATTAAAAATTGTAAAGCAAATGATCTGTATTCTTCATCAAGTTGGGTATTTAAAGCAATATCTAAGATGAATTTGAGTAATGACAAGAGATGACCACCAACCAATCTTGAATCAATCAAGATAAAGTTATTGAAAACGTTAAAGATATCTTTAGCAGATTCACTATCATCATTGGCGATGACTTCCTTTAAGACTTCAACCATTAATGGGATCAAGCTTTGGAATTTGTTACCAACAACTTCAGTAATTTCTTGTTCATCTTCAATGTATGAAGAGACAACATCCAAGGCTAATAAAGAGGTGACTCTAACATCTCTTGAGGATTGGTCAGCTAAACTTGTACCGAATAAAGTTAAGAAATCATCAATGTGTTTTGATAATTCTGGGATATTTGTTTCTAATAAGGTGAATAAGATGTAGATGGCCATTTCTTTAGTTTGGACGTTTGAGTCAGTGGAAGCATTAACCAAAACGGTTAATAACTCTGGCCATTGTTCATCACATAAATCAATTTCACCAATAGCGGCAACAACTCTAGCAGATGAATGTCTAACCAATTTTAATTCTTCAGTGAAGGCAGTTTGTAACATGGATTCTCTAATAGATTGTTTTAAAGATGCATCAGTGGATTGCCATTGGGAAACGACTAATTTTCTGGCTTCAACAGCGGCTAATTGTTTCAATTGAACGTCTTGATTATTTTGCAAGATGTGGATCAAAGAAGGTAACGCCAAAGGATTTGAGTAGAAATCAGTTGATAATTTTGTAGAAGCTTGTTTAATAGCTGCAGAATCCGGAACTGTAACAGCTCTCAAAGTTTCTTCTAAAGCAGCAAGATATTGTTGATCCATTTTTAATTATCTAAAGAAACTAAAGAATTTTCCCAAATTAAAGAAAAGTAGAAGAAATCAAAAAAAAAATTGGATCTTTTTATTTATTTAAATTTTTTTTTTTTTCAAAAAATGAGCCGCATCAATTTTAGACAAAAAAAAAATTGTGCCAAAAGTTTCCCGGGTAATTTATTTATTTATTGATCAATTAAAAAGTGTGTAAACAGTGGTGGACTTCTCTGATAAAATACACCAAAATAAAGGGAAATTGATCAGAGAAATTGTAGAAATAAGGTGTGCTTGACTACAGGATATTTGGGCAGTTGGTGAGCTTTTTTGAGTTATTCCAGCAGATTATTTCTTCCAAGCGGGTGAAAAGCTCGAACAGTTGTGATATAGACGGAGACTCGTCCAAATTGACCTGAGATCCAAACCAAACTGATCTCAAGAAAATTTTTGTCAGCGCAATTTCTGATTGGATTGGGAGAGTCTCTGTGAGCGCTGCCAATGACCATTGGCCAATAGTTCAAACTTCAGATGTTTGAGACTTCGTGTAGGTGTACGTCGACGTCGGCATCCTGGCTTTAGCCTTTTGTTGACTTGTAAGTTGAAGCTCTGAAGCTTTATAGATTTTACCTTTGGGTTTTTGGCATTTGTTGAGTCTTCTAGTTTGGTTCAAACTTCACTTCAGTGATAGAAGCATGATTCACTAAGGTGTAGATACTGATTATTTTGTTACTTCAGAGAATACTCAGCTTTCCAGACCTACAAGTAAAAGTTATAATTTGTTTGATTCCAATGAAACGTTCAAGTAAAAGTGGAATACTTCATGACTGATGTTTTTAACCAACGATTTAGTCTTATATCCATTTATCTACACAGAGTACAAACACTTTTCCAATAACAAATAACTACAAACGCACTCATTATTTTGTTCAATTAGGTTCGATTTTTTTAGATCATTACAGGATATCTATTTCCTTAACTTCTGAGCACACCATGAAAATAGCAAATAGCAAATAGATGAGTTTCGTAATCTCATAATAATCGTATCAGGTGTCTCTTTCTACTCAAATATTTGTTGTTGATCATCAAACTGATTTTGTCTTCATAGCTTTCAGAACACATTCTTTAAATGCTAAAAATTCAGTTTGACATGAATTTTTTTGGATATCACCTATGTTTATCTCTATACAACGGGCATATGCTATCCCATGATTACCACACACACCGGCTGCTGCTGCTAGTCTTTTAGCTGGAGAAACACCATTCTTAACCTTTAACATCTTTCAATCTGCTTAACTTTTCTATGGTTGATTAGATCTAATTGTTTTTTTTTTGGGTAACTATTAAAATTTGGTGGTCTTCACACTACACAGTAAATACTAAAATCAAGAAATCATTCATTGTTAGTGAAACCGAGAATCCAGATAATTACTGGATTAGATGGAACGAATATTTCCGAGCATGGCGACAAAGAATTGTCAATTGGGGGAAAGAGGAAATTCAGTCGAAGGACTTCAATCGCACCCATATATCTTTTATGAAACCGAGATCAAAAGATTCATTGTTTCCAAGAAACTAGAATCTGAAAGTATTCTTACTCCAGCAGAGCTAGAAGAGAAGTTGAAGAGATTTTGGAAACTCATTAAAAGGATTGAGAAACAAAGCTTTGGATCTACAGATTCTTTACACATGCTTGTTTTGGGTGGTACGTATTATCAAATCAACCATGTTGATAGTAACGGTTGTCAAGAATGCTGCCTATGTCTCAAAGAAGATTCAATAGAAAGCATAGATCATTTCCTTAGTGAGTGTGAGGTGGTTAGTAAAGCAAAGATTATCTCCAAGTGAATGTGAATAGTTTTAGTGACTTGTTTCAAATAATCGATATCCATGAAATAATGAATATCAATAAGATAATAAGGTTCATTGGAACTTGCAAATTTGAGAGGAGACAAGTAGGTGGCAAAAGCCTTCTCACTAATCTAACCGAACAGATTACATTGAGTCAGGCTTTGAGAAAAGCAAACGTCAGCTCATGCACCTAAACTGATAATTAATCGCTGCTAACAAGATAGAAACCCCAGTTGAACTTGAATCGCTGTTGAAATAGATCCAAATCTGGCTTGATTGACGAGGTATCAAGAGAACGAATAAACTGGATCAGATATGTTAGCTTTGACTTCAAAAATTAAAAAAATTAAGATGAAAATGAAGAAGAAAAATCAAAAAAACTAATCCAAGTTAAAGTTGAATCGAATTTTGAAAAAATTGATTAAATAATGCTTAAATCAGCATTCCCAGGACGTACTGGGTTAATAAAGATACTTTATTTCATGATTTGGACTCCTACGATGGTACAGGTTGCTTACAGCTGATATTATTATATAAGTTTGTATATGACACTACCATTTTCTTTTAGGAGAATTCGGAATAAAAGTTCTTAAAATTAAAAAAATTAAAAATAACAATAAAAAAGAGCTGAATCATATAGATATGATCATATAAACCATTGTTAAATTTCAAAACAGTATTCAAAAGTGTAGAATTGAAAATAGACCACCCGGATAGAGTTTTAACCCATAGTAAAACCAATAAAATCAAAATTAAATAAAAAATTAGAGAAAGCAATTATAAAAAAAGAAACATAAGCCATTCGTACCAAGTTGATGATATTTCCAAATCATATTAGTCCTATTAATGGTGATAACTATTTAGATTAAATCACTAAAATCAAGGCTATTGAAATCGATTTCTTTTAACTCAACTTCACCAAAAGTATTTTCACCACTATATAAAACATACAAGAAACCATCTTCATCCTTATGTTCTTCATATATGGTAGACATCAAAGCAGCAGTTGGAGGCAAGATATCATTAACAAAGATAAATATAGCTTTTTCTGAAGGTAACTTGATTCTTTTTCTAATAACATAAACAAATTGACCAACGGTTAAATCTGAAGGAACTAAATACTTTCTTTTATCAATTTCTTGGATATCTGATTTTTCAACTTTTTCACATATTACTGGAATTCTATCATTGAATTTTTGGCGGATTCTTGTGGCTTCTGCCTTTCTTTTATCTATATTGGTTAGCGGTGAAACATCAAAAAAAAAATTTAAAAACTAAATAGCTGATCCTGATCAAAAGAAAATTGATGTAAAGAGCATAGAGTACATACCAAAAGGATATTCATCTTTGAATTGAGATCTCATGTTTAAAAGTTTCTGCTATAATCTGTTAGTATAGATCTCTGGATCTATGATAAGAAAACAGGAGTCAGAGGAGGTATGAACTCCCAAAAAATGACCTATCATACTCAAAGGAAAATAATACATACGAATGGAATGAAATAATGTGTCAGGACCTTGTTAAGTAAAGACAATTGAGTGTGGATAATTGTTTTGTATGAACTTGTAGTAAATAGACGCTGAATGAATAGCAGAATCTCCAGTGGCAACAACACTTATTTGATTAGGGATTCAATAATCAAACAGAGAAAACGTGATGAGCGCGATAAGATTGTGACGCTTTTGGTATTACCCGGATAACCACTTTTTATGTATTCTGGTTAGGAGCGTGTGCGTCACGATTCACAGCAGTATTTGGAACACACAAACCCATTTTTTGTTGCAAAAACAAAAGCACTAAACGCTGAGAAGAGAAATTTCGATCCAAAGATGCTTTACAGAAATAGAAGCTGAGATGAAGTTGACAGAAGACGCCTTGAAAGATTTCCAGAAAGAGCTCGAAAACGCCGGACCTATCAATGATTTAAGAGATATCAGACTAGATTTCCTATTTGCAAACGAAGAAAGTTTGAAGATCTGGACAGAACCAGAGAGAGAAACGAATACGCATTCTGATGCTTCAGAAGAAGACGGTTCTGGTATGGTTGATGATTCAAATACAACACAAAACTTCGATGGAACTTCAATGTTACCGTCGTTTGATCAGGAAAACACTCCCCGAATGAAAATGAACATAAACAACAGGAATATTTCAGATATGTTTGATAAAAGTGATACCTCATTATTGGTAATAAGCAGCGATATACTAAACATGAATCAAGCGATCAAATGTCACCACAATGCCAGACAGGGCCCCCCAGTTTTCAACGGTTCCTTCGTGGATTCGACATTTAATCTGGTTTCGGTTTCAGGCTCAATCAATTCTTCAGTCGATGAAATTTCCAGAAAGCGTAAGTCAGCGAACCAAAATAGAATAACAAAAAGATCTGCTGAGAAGGGAAAATCCAAAATTGATCTCAACTTTCCCAGATTAAATAAACTTAACAAACTGAAAATAAATTGATCAGTTTTATAGAGATTTGGTTTTTTGAAAAGTCGTTTTTCAACCAATATGGAAGCTTACAAATTTGGCCAGTATACCAAGAATGATTATATACCTTTCATCGATTTATTGATCATATTGTGGAAGTGGAGCGGTTGAAATGCTTCAATTTGCTAGGAGGTTCAGCACTTCAGAAATTCACAAGGCCTCGCGCTTCAAACTTCTGGAAGACTACAAGCTCAAATGTGGTTTGGAAATACATGCTCAATTGAATACCAAATACAAATTATTCTCACTATCCAAAAATACATTCGAGGAAGCACCAAATTCACAGATAAGTTACTTCGATTATTCATTACCAGGAACCCAACCTATACTAAACCCAGAGGTTTTGTTACTATCTTTAAAAGCTGCTGTTGCACTCAATAGTGAGGTTCAACTTTTTTCAACTTTTGATAGAAAGCACTATTTCTATGGAGATCAACCATTGGGGTATCAGATAACGCAACACTATAACCCATATGCCAAGAATGGGACCATAAAATTGAACAAGCGGTTTGATGATATACTTGAGGAAGAGAAGATTATAAATATTGAGCAGATTCAAATCGAGCAAGATACTGGGAAATCTACTTATATAGATCACAACAAGCATTCTAAGATTGATTTGAATAGATCAAATATACCTCTAATTGAAATGGTCACTGCTCCTGACTTTACTGACTTGAAGCAAGTTAAGGCATTTGTCAAAAAATACCAAGTTCTATTGAGACATTTGAATGTATGTACAGCTGATTTGGAAACTGGTGCAATGAGGGTTGATGTTAATGTCTCTATTAACGATGGAAAGAGAGTAGAGATTAAAAATCTTGCCAGTACTTCAGCTATTCTGAATGCTATTATGTTTGAGTATAATAGACAAGTCGATCTAATCAAGGCAAAGACGCCAACCCAACAGCAAACCAGAGGCTGGAATGGTTCTGAAACCATCTTGCTTAGATCCAAAGAGACTGCTACGGACTATAGATATATGCCAGATCCAGAGATTCCACCTATTCATATCGACAGGAGTATGTCTGTTTCAATTAAAGAATCATTACCAGATCTTCCAGATGAAATCATGGCAAAATTATTGGAGGATCCGTACAATTTAAGATTGAAAGACGTAAAGTTTTTAACTCTTGATCCAGATTTCTTGAGTTACTATTTGAGATTGTTTGAAATAGTACATATTAAAGGAAAGATGCCAGCTAAAATGGCTTCCAATTGGCTTTTGAATGAGTTGATAGGTTCCTTTACTAGATCAGATACAGCATTCAAACCTGAACTATTCCCAGTTGATAAACTTTCGGAACTTATAACATTAGTACATAATAAATCAATTACAAACGTTTCAGCTAAGCTTTTAATGAATCACTTAATATCTCATAAAGAAGATTTAGATAAACCTTTATCCAAATTGATTGAGGAGTTTGATCTCACACCTCCTGTTGAATCGAATGCCGATGCCCAAGAAGCTATCACAGATTTATGTCAACAAATTATGGATAAATTCCCTGATATTGTTGACGGATTGAAACACGGCCAAAATCTTAACCCTTTGAATTATCTTGTTGGTCAAGCTATGAGAGTGAGTCAAGGTAAAATCAAATCAGAAGTATTCAGAGAACACTTCAAGAAATTGATTGGAATCAAATGAAAATAGCATGCATTAATGATTGTAAATATGAAAATAATACTTATAAGAACCTACATTAGAAAAATAATTGTAAACCAAACGCTTTTAATTGTGAGTGACAATCTAACATACAAATATACACTGTGCTGAACACAAGTTGGAAATTATAGAACATTTTAAGACCGGAACAACCATACTAATATCTCAAATCGGCATACCAGTCTCTTTGATATAAATATTGATAGGATCTTTATCTATAGAATATTCATCTAATTCTCTGATTTTATCACTTGAAATAATATCCCTTAACTTTCTATCTAATTGGTACCATGCTTTGATTAAATATACCATTTCTGACTTCAAGTTCTTCAAGTAATCTTCAAAAATTTCGAATGAATTGTTCTCTATCATGTTCTTCAAGATATAATATAATTTGTCTAATGGGACCCCCGAGTTTATGAACATGTCGACAATGTGATTATTCGAATAACTAGTCGCATCATATTCTGAGATGGACGAGTTGATGTATTTTGAGATCAACTTAAACAACTCATCGATTGGGAATATCAAATCATTGGATGATAACTTCTTACCGATAGTGACGAGCTGTGAGTTTATCAATGCATAAATTGATTCATTGAAATGTGTGTTATTGAAATCAATGAAAATTTTCTCAAAAAATAACTCCCATCTTTTCAAAATATCATCACTATTTCTGTAATCTGATACCTTGAAGATCAAGAGACATAAATCATAATAACCTAATGGATCAGTGTATGTGTTGAACAATTCACTAATTGTCAAAACTTTATAGTTCAAAGCAGCTAAGGCAGATTCTTTATTTTCTTTACTGATTCTTTTATCATTATCAATAGCAGTCAAGACGTCCAATTGAACGGAAGCAACATCAAATAACTCTTGTATCACAGAAGATAACTGAATCATTCTTTGCCTCAAGTTAGGAGGACAAACACAGTTGCAAAAACCATTTGCTCTTGATAAATACTCAATTCTTTGGTTAAGTAACAATTTGAAATCTGAGATTGCTAATGAGTATAATATTTGAGCTGCTGAAAAGTAATTCTCTCTTTTAGCATGATAAGACCATAATAGATCAGATAAATCCAAATCATTCTCTGATTTTTCTTCTAAAAATGATAATATATATGGAGTATTAATTTCCAATAATCTTTCAGGGACGCCTTGATTTATGAACCACTGATAGAATTCATAGTGGAAAATTTTATCAGGATAATTGAACGCTGTTTCGTATGCTAAGTCTCTAGTTTCTATTATTTCATTTAATGCTAATTGATTGTTGAGGTCGGTGGCATTTATGGCTCTCATATCAATAACTTGTAAGATTTGGAAAATTATCTTGTATAGATCAAGTCTCATTTTGAAGTCTGAAATATTATCAAGCTTGTTAGGTCCCAAATTGGAACCAGTGACAGCTTCAATGCTTTGATGTGGTGGTTGTGCTTGAACTGATGTGTCTATCTTATTGGCTATGTTCAATAAGAACTCAATAGCACCAGTGGTATAGGATAAGTCTAACATAATATTAACAGAACTTTCAATATTTTCCAAAGTCAATGATTCCCAAGCTTTTTCAAATAATTTAACAGAATTGTCTAAACATTTCAATTTCAAGTCACTATCTTTATTTCCGATGCTTTTGGCTCTTTGTAAATTTTCAATTGCTTTGAAGATCACAACATCATTAGGAGAACAGAAAGAACCACAACGGCTTTGTAAAGATGTGGCAATAAGATCAATGGAACCACCTTTCAATATATTCTTATTAATGATAGATGATAGTAAGTCTTTGATCAAGTTCTTTACTTCAGCATTTGGTACCAATAAATCTCTAAAAGATAATAACAATAAGTTTAACTGGTTTGGTGGTGATAAGAATTTTAAAATTTCATTAAAATTTGATCTATTCAAAATACTTTCTTCAATTAAAACCATTAAAAATGATAAAGCTTCTTTCATCGACTCCAAGACTTTGATGATAGATGTAAAGGCGATATGTTCCGCTCTAAGACAAATTTCACTTTCGAATCTAGCTGGATCAGAACTGTAATTCGGAGCATTCAAACCAGGAACATTGTTACCATAAGCTTGAAAGAATTCCAATAAAATTATAACAGAACCAATGAAGTATTCTACTTGTTGTTTATCAACATTCAACCCCTGAATTAACAATCCATCTTCTTTGATAGATTCAACATCAACTTGTCCTGTCGAAGAAACTTGTATATGTGGTAATTTAGTGAAAACTTTTTCATTCCAAAAATCTCTAAACAATCTGGAAATTAATAAACACGTACCATAAAACCTATCACTTAAAATAACTTGATCAACTGAAGCACTTTGTTCAAGTTCACGTGGTTTGGCTTTAGATACTGACTTTGATGCTGTTTGAGCCAACCTAGCATTATTCCCATATGTCGAAAATAAAATTTGAGCTTCATTTTTAAAATTTTCAGTACGGCCATATTGACATGATAAATATAATAAAGTGGAAGTAGTCTCTTCCAATCCGTTCTCTTCTATGAAATTATCCAATGTTTCTTCTTTCAATGATTGTAAGATATTATCTGGTGTTCTATATTTGAAAATAGAAATACCTGTATTAGTTAAAACAGCAAATTGTAAAGGTTCCTTTGTATACTGTGTAGCCAAAACATTAGCATAACCATTTGGTTTATCAGTTGCATTCATCGAAGGAGTTAATTGAACAATATCATGAATATAAGAGTTGTCGCTAGGATTTTCTGTATTATAGTTGT
This sequence comes from Cephaloascus albidus, assembly GCA_030575015.1. Lineage (NCBI taxonomy): Eukaryota > Fungi > Ascomycota > Pichiomycetes > Serinales > Cephaloascaceae > Cephaloascus > Cephaloascus albidus. The sequence goes on along the minus strand of JAJMGN010000012.1, from coordinate 10,855 downwards.
CAATAAATTCAGCATCTTCAATCAACATTGCATGGCCTTTCAAGAAGCCATAGTTTGGAGTACAAACAAATAATTTATCAGATTTTTTGGTTCTCTTGACACTTAAAAAGACACCTGGAGAAATAACTTTACTGAATTTCGTATTTTTCAACAACAAACTGTTTTGTTGATTTGAGGCGATCTTACTTGTGTATTGTTTCTCTCTAGCATAAACATCAAGGTCTGTGTTTTTCTCGACTGGAGCCTTTGATGGAGGGAATTTGATGTGATATGAACCAAGAGCCAATGATCCAGAGTACCTGTTAATAGAGCCATAGATGAAGACACGGCACCCATAACTAGTGATGGCTATCAAAAATAAATTGGAGGATTCATTTTTAGATATTGATTGAATACTAACTATCTTGAACTTTTTGCTATTCAATGATTCAACGTTGATATCAACATTAGTAGTAGACAACGATTTGATGATAGTAGCAGGTTTTATGAGTAATGCAGGACCAAGGTAATCTTTATTAGGATATATTTGATAAGCACGAATTTGTGAAGTATTTGATAATGTATATAATATCCCTCTTGATTGATCTATTTCTAGTTCTACGACTGACTCTATACCAGTAGCTGATCTGCCTGAAGAATGTAAATAGTCCATACCTGGGAATTTTGCTATTGGTAAGAAACTTGTGATGCTTCCTTTTGTTAAACAGATTTTATCACATCTGTTTTTTCTGAAGGTTGACTTATTGGAATAATCTAATTTCCAGATATTCAATTCGTCACCTTCCCCAGTGAAGAAAATCTCATTTGTCTTATCGTAACTGATGAAATTATTAACAATTAAACCTTGAGTTGAAACGGATAAATCAGGATTGAAGATCTCTAAGTTATTTAATCCCTTATCGTACTTGATAATGAATATATGAATGTCTATTGGAGTTGATAAAACCAAGATATAATTGATGTCATCAAGGAACACATTTGGCTTAGGTTTCACTAATTTGACAGCCAATATAGTATGTCTGATTTCATCAATAGTCAAGAATTCTTTTTGTGAAGATTTATAGTTCCATATCATCAATTTATTATCAACAACGATCCAACTTCTTTCTATTTCGGGGAATAATCCCATTTTGGTTATACATTCAGTGGAATTATATTCTTCGAAAATCTTGTCTGGTAGGTTCTTTTGACTTATTTTTTGAAATCTAGTGAAGTCACCCAACCCATCTGCTGGTTCAAAGTTGTAGCCATCAAAATTGCCTGTAATACTTGAATATAATTCAGGAGTGTTTGTATCTATTTTGATCAAATCTGAAATATATTTTGAGCCCAAGCTCAAAGGCGATAAACTGGCAAAGTTTGAGACCCTGATTTTGTAATTGGTAGCCGTGTTATTTGATAGGTGATGTTGGTGGATGACGCGGTTCGAAAAAATGCCTCTTTTAGATGAAGAAACATCATCAATCTGCTGCTGTAAAGTAGCAGCAGTATTATCATTCAAATTTATTGTTGGAGCAATAAACTTGGCACCTTTATTGGAAACAACTTCGCTTGAAGCCACTAGATAGACGTTAGTAATCAGCACGGAGAAGGCCACATGGAAAACATGGTTAAGACATACTTTTCGAACACAGTGCTAGGCGAATTGATTGAGTCTTGCGAGATCTTTTGGCGCTCTTCTTCATTTGTTTTGATGTTTCTTTAAACACTGGAAAAAAGTGAGATCGGTTTCGAGGCGGGTAACACTAGATCTTGAGTGGTGGTTTCCGCACGCATTTTCCAGTATATTCAGAATTATCAGAACAGCACAACGCCAGCAGTAGCAGCGGAAGAAGAAGAAGGTGACGGTGTTCATAGTGTTCAGTGGTACCGATGTCTACTGCTATCCCAGACCGATCCCCACAGGGGCCAGTGGGCGCTCCATCCAAGAAGGAACTTCCCAAATTCACACTCAAAAATTTATCTTTAGACGTGCTCCAAGGTATCAATGCAATGATCTTTGATCCATTTTGCAATAGAGTCGTTGGTCCAATAATCATAATTTTTTCCTCGGTGATATCCAAGCTCATCATCAGGCTCGTCCCCTACACTGAAATTGATTTTTCCACTTACATGGAGCAGATCCACCTCATCAATGAAGGGGAATTGGTATACTCCAAGATAACAGGCGGTACTGGACCAATAGTGTACCCAGCGGGTTTTGTCCAGATATACCAATTCTTGGCCTGGGTTACCAAAAATGGCTTTGATATAAGAGCAGGTCAGCAACTTTTCAGTTTTTTGTTTGTTGTCACCACAGCGCTCACTATCGTCGTTTACGCTTCCAGTCACATTCAACCATGGCCAATGTATTTGCTTCTTTTATCAAAGAGATTGTATTCCATATATGTGTTAAGGCTATTCAACGATTGCTTTACCACTTTCTGTATGTGTGGTACTATACTATTATTACAACAAGCGTCTTACTGGAAGAAATCTATGAATTCCGTTAGTTATATGATTACTCTTGTTGCCAGTGATTTGTTCAGCTGTGCCATCTCCATTAAGATGAACGCCTTATTGTATCTCCCAGGATTCCTAATAGTGACTTACTTTATCTGTGATGAGAATTTACTTAAAATGATATTACCCATATTAATCATACCGTTGGTTCAAGTCATGGTTGGATGGAAATTTTTATTGCCTTTATATAACGATGAAGAAGCTAAATTCATCAGATGGACATATATCAACCAAGCTTTCGATTTTTCAAGAAAATTTATGTATAAATGGACAGTGAATTGGAAATTTTTGTCCGAAGAAACATTCTTATCTGATGAATTTGCTAAAATATTATTGGCTTTGCATGCTTCTGTTTTATTAATATTCATCTTTACAAAAATATTGACTAAGGAAGCGCTAGGAAAACGTCTCTCCACTTTCATTAAAGATGCATTCAAAATTCACAAATCTACAATTTCACCTCAGAATATATTCCTCAATGAGACTTCTGGCCCTAAGTTTGTCATGATGGTAATGTCAACCACTAACATTATTGGTGTATTATTCTCTAGATCTTTGCACTACCAATTTTTATCTTGGTATTGCTGGCAATTACCATTCATGCTATACTCGACTGGCTGGAACTTTATTGTATGCTTTATTCTCTTTGGTGTTCACGAATACTGTTGGAATGTTTTCCCAGCTACACCATCCAGTTCTGGTATATTGATTTCCGTGTTAACTATTGTCTTGGCTGGTGTCTGGCTCAATAGAGAAAACTGGAGTAATACAGAGAAGGTTGATGAGAGTAAAAAAAACCAATGATGTACATGTATTATAAGTAAAATCATGCAAGAATTTAATCGAATTTAATAAATAATATCATTACAATAAACAAAACAATAATAAAACCTGTAAAATCAAAAAATGTAGAATACAAAAAAAGGATAAAAAAGTTCAATTTACACAAACTATTCAAAGATATTATAGTAAGACAACTAAAAGGCTAAAGCAGATCTGTTAGATATATTCCCAAATAAACCAAAACATAAAATTAACAGAAATAAAAAGAAAACAAGAATGAAGAAGAAAGAAGGCCAAAAGGAGTCAATGAAAAAAATGAAAAGCAAGAGTAAAACAACACAATAAATAGATGACAATTAAAAATACTTTTTTTGTGATGACTGGTCAACGAAACAATCTTGTTTGCAGATAAATATGCAGCCAACGTAAAACGTATTTTTTTTCAAGTCTCGAACTATATTTTGAAAACCATGAGCAATGCAAAGAAAGATGAGTGGAACAAGCAAAGATGCTTGATCCTTAATGTTATAATTCGGTAGCTTCAACACTTTCTCCCCAATTAAAAACACCGTCAAAACCCAAACTTCCACTATTATCGCCGTCAGCATTCAAAAAGGTATTGAAGTCAAATTCTAATTCATCAGGGTTTGATGCCGTGTGAGCATTATTGAAATCTGCCAAAAAGCCAGGATCAGGCAAGAAGTCATTTGGAATATGATCATCGTGATGATGATGAATCATATTATGATGGTCTTTATTAGAATCATTATCAGGCTTGGAAATGGATAAACTGGATGAAGCTCTTTGTTGTTCTTCAGCATATGAATTACCTTCATTATTAGATTTAGCTGAGGAAACAGGATTTGGTGAATGCAAAAGAGTCGGATCAATCTGTTTAGGCATTTCAGGTTTATCCTTCGCAAGATTTTGATTGCTCTCTTTTCTCTTTCTCTTATTCAAGTTACTTGGATTGGAGAGTGGATTTGGTGGTGCAGCAGGGGTTAAAGGTGTAGTCGGAGTAGGAGGCTCTGATCCATTCCCATTCTTAGCAGAAGGTTTTCTTCCTCTTCTTGATGTGGGCTCCTTCTTTTTCCTACTTCCAGGAGATGGAGCTGGTTGATTTGTAATAGCCGGAGATGACGAAGGTGTTATTTTATTCAATGGATTTTGAGGCGGCAACATTTGAGCAGTATTAGTGGGTGGATTCTGGTTCAGGTTTTGTTGATTTATGTTTTGATTATTGTTGGTATTCAGAATAGGATTCGAAGTTGGCGCATTATGTAATTGTCCTTGTCCAGAGTTTTGAAGTTGATTTTGAGCTTGCTGCATCATCATTGGATTCTGGTTTCCCATCATGTTGAAATCTTCCAATTGAGGCATATTCATTCCATTTTGTTGTGAAGATTTTGAATCGCCCTGGGTACCATCACCAGTATTTTTAGCAATATCTAACCTCTTTCTATTTTGTTTCTCCAATAACATAAGTTGCATTTGATAATCTTGCAATGCGTTAATATTATTACCAGGCTGTTGCTGATTATTATCGCCGCCATTAGCACCAACAGTCGAACTTGGAGGTTGATTATTTTGAAGTGGTTGTTGAGCATGCTGTGGGGGATGCTGTTGATGACCACCGGGGCCTGATAACATCACGCTAGGACCAAATCCATTATCGGCGAAAAATTTATTATTTCCGGCTTGAGCAGCAGCCATTTGGTTTGCATGTTGTTGTTGTTGCTGTTGTTGAAACATCGGATTATTGATCATTGGATTTTGTGGTGGTTGAAAGTTAGCCATCATAGGATTCTGTGGTTGGCTTGGAGCAAATTGTGCTGCATTCGGCGTAGAGCCATTCGGAGTGTGCTGCTGCTGTGGTTTGGTATATACATATTGAGGATCATACTGGTTCATCATAATCGGCTGTCCTTGAGGTCCATTTGAATGGATGGTATGTGGGGAATTCATTGCCATATTAGTAGGGGGGGTTGAGTTATCAAATTTTTGTCTTTTTGATGGAGAAGTTGTTATATTCATAGGGGTATGTTGTTGTTGTGAAGCAGCAGCTGCTTGCTGGCGTAGATTGTTCATTTGGGTCTGAGCGTGCTGTTGGATTCTGTTTGGAGGTAAGCCTTGAGCCTGGGCAGCAGCAGCGGCAGCAGCAGCTTGGGCTTGGGCCTGTGCTTGGGCTTGTGCAGCAGCAGCTCTCTTTGCAGCCAAAATTTGAGAATTCTGTTGCTGTTGCTGATGTTGTTGATGTTGATGGCGCTGCTGCTGTTGTTGTTGCTGATGCTGCTGTTGTTGTTGTTGATGTTGTTGTTGCTGCTGCTGTTGCTGTTGTTGTTGCAAATTCATCGCCACATTGCCCGGATTATTACCATTTACTGCAGCAGGAGTTAGAGGTTGGCCTTGATTACCTCTTAATGGACTTTGTAAAGACATAGCATTAGCAGTGGCCTGCTGATGTTGAGCTTGCATATGAGCAGCGTTCATTGACATTCCATGGTATGCTTGATCTTGCCTCTGTTTCAATAACTGTATATGAAAATATTGCTGAGCATTCGTAGAACCGCCTCTACCAGTTCTAGCATTGAATACATCCCAGAATATCTGCCACCATTCATAAAGAAACCCTTGAGGGGCATCCATTGAGATATTCAAATTTGGCAAAGCATGTTCAATCAAATTCAAGTCCAACTTAACTGACGAAGCTGTAGCTGGGGGTGGAGGAGATTGAGACGCGGGTACATCAGCTTCGTTAACAAAGACTTTTGCTGTTTGAGGTAAAGAACTTTTGATTAAAAAATCGTAAACATAGGCGTTCAATAATTGTTTTGTATTTGCTGCGTTAGCGTCACTAACGACATAGGAGTTGTCCAAATTCTTGGGTTCAGCATTCGTTGACAGTGGTTTATGTGAAATGTTGACACTTGGTAAGTTGTGAGGAGTGCCTGACTGGCTCATGGCGCTGATGTGAGCGCTTAATTTGAATGATTAAAAAATTTGTTCCAGTTTTTTATGAAGTAGTGAATCTTTCCTTTAGCTGTTATGAATCATCCATCCAAATACCAGGTATGCGAGATTGGCTTGTGGATGTGGGAATAGAGTTGATTGTAGTGAGATAATGTGTGATAGATGGACGTTTACAGATAAACAAGAATTAAATTTCATGAAGGTCAGCTCAGGGGACATATTGGTGAACAGCATGCTCGACTTCCGAATCCGGTGCTATGTGTCGAACGTTCTTCAAGGGATTCGGTAAATGGGCAAGCCACTACCGTCTCACGTGCTATTCCTCATTTTACACCTGACGAGATGTTCGGTCTTCGCACGAACTTAACTAAATGAATATGAAGATTGTTTAGACAATGAATATAAAATGTAATGATTAATTGACTATTCACTCTTTCTCTATAACTCGATAGTATATAAATTAGCATGAACGTCTGAGTTCGTGTTCAGTCTACGTTTTGGTTAAAACACGACTGGACATCAAACCTCAACACTACGACGTTTGTGTTCTACTATTACGTAGAGGCTAGAGCTATAGGCTATAGCTGCGAAACCAATGTAGTGTGTAGATAATATGTATTGCAATTATGTTCGTTTCTTTGGCTTTTGCTTGGTTTCCTCGTCTTTTGTGGCGTGTAACTTGATGACATTGGGGTAATCTGGTCTGTTGTGCTGGTGGCCCTGAGACCAATCGTAGCTCATAGCATAAGCAAATATAGTACCAGTTCTGTTGAACGCGGTAGCCGCTATCGATGCATTCACACTGGGGAACGCCTTCAATCTTTGTTTGGCGTCTTTGTCCCAGAAATTGAACGTACCATCTGAACCAGCGGTAGAAAATGTACCATATACAGGATGGAACACAATTGAGTTCACAGAATAAATATGTGATTCTGCTCTTCCAGCCACGGTTTGAGGCTTTCTATGACACTTGAAACTAAATCCAAACTTATTTTGTTCAGCTTCATCAATATATTGTATAGCACATCTACCTTCAATCGACCCAATTGCAAAACCATTGCCCAGCGGGTAGCAAGCAATTGATCTGGTTTGCCATTTCAAAGGAGACATAGTACTCTTGAAGATAGTCTGTGGGTCGTTCAAATTTATTATAGCAAGATTTCTTTCAGCACACCCGATAACTAATAACTTTTGTGAAGCATCCATGCAATAAACCCTATCTGGTAAGTTGACGGTCGCAACAGGTTGAGGAGTTCTCATATCCCAATATTTCAAAGTCTTATCCCATGACCCTGATGCAATACATTGAGTATTCGAAGGACCACATTCAACGAATCTAACAGCTCTCACAGCAGCATCGTGCTGCCCTATCTGTTGAGCTTGACCACTTTGTATATCGAACAACTTAACTTGCTTGTCAGTACCCCCACTCACGACTTTGGTACCATCTGCGGTCCATCTCGTACTTAAAACAGGACCATCATGTTCATATAACGCCCTACCTTGAGTTTGACCAGACGCACTGATTTCATAAATTCGGACTTTTTTATCCCACGATGCAACTGATAGTAACTCAGCCTGTGGAGAGAATGCTATGTCTGATACTGAATCTTCCGGTGGATTGGCAATTGTGATATCATTAACCAAATCTTGATCATTAGCCTGACTGGAAGTAGTTGAAGCAGCAGATGACCCAAAAAATGACATTTTTTTCTTTTTTCTAACTGTCCAATCGTGTTTTTATGTGGGTCTTTTCACAGCGCCTTTATGCTTTTGTTAATAGTATCTTCTCTGTGTGACCAAACCACTCGCGCTCTCTCTTGTTCTTCTTGTTTATCATGTTGAGACAAACAGTTTTTCAAAATGTGAAAACGAGAGTCAAAACCGGGTAATACGAACGAAAGTGAGAAAGTCGTGTCCCCTACCGATTATCAGAAAGTGCATAAACTCTGGAACAGAAAAGTGTTGGTGTACCAGAAGTAGGGTCCATTGAACAATCCTGTGGACTACCAAATCACTATATTAGTAACATGTCGAGCACCCGTTTGGGGTCTACTGAAGTCCCCGTGATATTATACAATGAACCAGATCATCCAAGTCATACTGATAATACCGAATCACCACCCTTGAAAATATATAACGACAAGTCTTCAATTGACTGGAATTTTGAATACAAAAAGGAAAGAAACAGAAAATATATACTCTTCCATAGTTTCACCAATCTCTCGTGGACTACTTTCAAGGACAACTCGTCAAAATGGGTCGTTCTCATCATAAGCTCTATCATAATGGGCTACATTGCATCAATAATTGATTTGTCCTCACTTTGGCTAAATGACTTTAAAACTGGCTACTGTTCCAAATATTACTATTTGTCCAAATCAAACTGTTGTATTAGTTCTGGTGGAGAGGGAGATTCCTGTGAGAATTGGAATGAGTGGAACCAATCTTTGCAAATAGAGAATTTGGCTGGCTCTTTCATAACACGATATTTCATATACATCATAAGTGGATTGATACTAGCTGGCTCAACAACTTTACTCACATCGTATGCGCCTATGGCCCGAAACTCGGGTATCACAGAGATAAAGGCCATAATCTCAGGATACGTGCTTAAAGATTTCCTAACATTGAAAAACTTAATTGTCAAATCATTGGGGCTAGTATTAATTGTCAGTTCTGGAATATGGGTTGGTAAAGAAGGTCCTTTGGTTCATGTTAGTTGTTGTGTTTTGAGCTGTGTAGTACAAATCTTCCCACAATTGAGTAACAATGAGGCTTTAAAGAGAGAATTGTTAAGTGCTGCAACCGCAACTGGTATCGCTGTTGCTTTTGATGCCCCCATTGGAGGGGTGTTATTCACTTTAGAGCAAGTTTCCTCGTTCTTTGATATTGATGGAATGATGTGGAACAGTTTTGTATCGTCAACGATAGCAGTGATGGTTTTACAATTCATGAAACCTTTCCAGAATGGATCTCAAATTTTATTCAAAGTTGATTTCAATGAAATTAATTGGTTTAATTTTGAGATCATCCCATTCATGATCCTTGGTGTCCTTGGCGGTGTATATGGGTATATTTTCAATAAGTTAAACATATGGTTTGCTACTAGAAGAGAGATATATTGGCGTAAAAACTCTAATTATAAATTAATTGAAGTTTTCATACTAAGTATAGTTACAAGTTTGATAAATTTCCCGTTGATACTAACAAGACTCCCATTGAACTTGTACATAACAAAATTGTTTAAAGACTGCAACCAAACAGAGAATAGTTTAGCTACAGATTTCTTGTGCAAAGCTTACTCCAAATCATCACCTTCACTCCAACTTTCTACAATATTTACACTTTTCCTAATTTCAATTCAAGGGTTTTTATTATCAAGCTATTCATATGGTACATTTATTCCAGGTGGTGTTCTCATGCCATCATTAGCTATCGGAGCCACTGTGGGCAGAATATTTGGAATAATTATTGAATATATCCAATTATCTCATTCAAACTGGGAAATATTTATAAATTGTTCTGCTAATACTTGCGTTTCGCCTGGATCGTATGCTGTTGTTGGCGCTGCTTCATTTTTGACTGGTGTTACGAAAATGACTGTTACCGTTGTCGTTATTGTGTTTGAATTGACCGGAGCTTTGAGTTATGTGTTACCTATTATGATATCAGTATTGGTTTCCAAATTCATCAATGATGGTTTGGTGAATGAAAATTGTTACGAGTTGTGGAATAATATTATGGGAATTTCAAGTTTTAGTTCCAAAGAGACTATTATCCCAATACAAGAAATCCGTGAAGTTATGAAAGTTGATATAATATGTTGCTATAACCAAGGAATGACATTGGACCAAGTAGGTCACATGGTTAGAAGGCACAAGTATAATGGGTTCCCCTTAGTTCAATCTCGTAATGATTTGAATGTGTTGGGATATATAACACACCAAGATCTATCACATGAGGTAAACAAGCTTGAGCAAATGGGTGTTTCACCAAACTCACACATTGTTTTCATCAAATCTAAAGATCGTGCTGGTGGTGATGATAAGATATGGGTTAATTGTATAATAGAATATCTTCATATAAGAGTGGGACCCACATGTTTACTCCCGACAGTGGTACAGCTTTTCAAGAAATTATCGCTCAATCATTTGGTTATCATACAAGATAATATTTTAGTTGGGTTTGTATCTAAAAAACAGTTGACTGGACTTATCAATCGTGATTTTGCTGATGTTGGATTGGCAGATATTGAACTATACGAGATTGGTCACAGCCGTTCCGATAGCGAGCTAATTAATTAGATGTTTGTGTTACGAGTATATATAAAAGTTAAAAAAGCCATGTAAACTTCCCTATTGGGATATATGCGTATTTTATCATCTTGTATTTGGATTTTAAGCAGGGAAATGTTCGGCTAATTTGTTTTTTGTGGAGGCTGGATTCGAGACTCTGGACTTTGAGTCCGAGAGATGAATCATTATAAGCCACTAGAGAAGGGTTAGCGACTTGTAAATTATGAAACCTCCGAACCCATCGGGCCAGTATACTCAGTTAGGGAGGATGACGATGAGAGCAACCATAGGCCTGACGGAGG
>JAJMGN010000011.1:33230-53972 GCA_030575015.1 Cephaloascus albidus | reverse complement strand
GGGGGGTGAGTGCACCACCCAATATCTGAGTTACACTTTTCGTTAGTGGAACTTTACTGAAAAGAACAAAGAGCACAAAGAGAGAAACCGGACAGAGCGTCGACTTGAATGGGCAGTAGACAATTCCACTTATAAGTTATAACTGCTCGTTGGCTCTTGAGTGACGTTTCAGGTGGGTATATACTATTATCTATAGATATTAGACTACTAACTAGAGTTGTTGTTTAAAGTTGTGTATTTATATATACACAACTATTTATAACAGAGGATTTATGGAACATCCCGTATCCAATTGACTGGCAAATTAATAGTTAGTGTTAAGCTACTGTGATGAGGTTGACTAGTTATATATTGCACTCTACTATTGAATATTTGTCATTTCATGAAGCTACGTAATTACCAAAATTCAGGTACATTCAGGCCACAGAGACACTAAAGTGTCCCGCCCAATGCTCCAAATGCTCAACAGCCATAACGAGAGACAGAAATGTTGAATCATTCTGGAGATGAAAGAAGGGAAATAGTATAAAGAAGTAGAGATTTCCCTTCCCTCCCAGGGAAAGAGAGGTTCAGCCAGTAATTATCATAATTTCAAAAACAGTTGAGATTTGACTTTCAAATGTACCCAGACATATAAGACTACTTATGAGCCCTGTTCGTCTTCGTTGTCGCAACCGTCCCGACTCTCAGTTTCTCATCATGGAACTGTTCAGTGACCAGTCTCGACTCGCAAGACGAGATAACCATCTCGGTAATTTCATTTCTTTCTTTTATCCCATTCCACAATATTAAGATTCTATCGAGATTTGATATATTTCGTCAGATTACTGCTGAATTAAAGGGCAGCAGATACCTTTACTTTACTTAACTCCAGAATGCTGCATGAGAAGCTCCCCACCTACACTCTTCTACCAGAAGAGTACCCTTCCCAGAATTCACAAACAACTAAAAAGCAAGATAAAGATAATACACACACAAACGGCTTGCTTAGGAAATTATTCATATCTGGTGTTTTAGTATCCTTATTATTATGGGGGTCTGCTTTTTTGATATTGGCCATTGCTTACTTACAATGCTCTATGAATGGTGATTCCTACATATCTTTAAACATCATATCCACTCAAATCTCATTGTTTTTAGAAACTGATACTACTGATAATAGAGTGTTCCCATCTTTAAAACCATATGAAATAACTGACTCAAACAAGATCCCAATCAACTTGAAAGACTACAGGGAAGGCATATTCAGACCATATCACAAATCCATCCAATGGATATCGGAACCTGACTCATATATCGATGATAAAGCAACCTATGTTTTGCACTCTGATGAGGAATACCTTATCAAATCATTCCAAAACGAGTCTTATACATATTCTTTGTTCAATGGTTCTACATTCAATCATGGCGAAATCGAATACACGGTGGATTCCTTGGTTGCAAGTCCTGACTTGTCAAAAGCTATTATTAGATCAGATACTGTTAAAAATTGGAGACATTCCTCATTTGGAAACTACTGGATATTAGATATCAAAACCCAAGAAATATCACCTTTGATAGATACATTAGATGCAAAAATATCACTTGTCAAATGGTCACCCAATTCAACTCACTTGGCTTTCGTGAGAGAGAATAATGTATTGGTTAAGGATTTGGCTGATGGTAAAGTGAACCAATTGACGTTTGATGGCTCAGCTGAAATCTTTTATGGTAAGCCAGATTGGGTTTATGAAGAAGAAGTCTTTGAATCTGATTCTGCTTTATGGTGGTCTCCAAAAGGTGATTTCTTAACTTTCTTGAGAACAAATGATACTCTTGTTCCCGAGTTTCCTATCCCTTATTTTGTTCAAGATGATTCGAACAACACTGATTATCCAAAATTAACTAAGATCAAATACCCAAAAGCTGGTTATGCTAATCCTATCGTTGACATGGTTATTTATGACATTTCATCGAAATCTGTTAAGAATTTACCTGCTGATGATCCTTCTAAAATTGATGATGAAATTTTAATTACAGAAGTCACATGGGTATCAGATTCAGATTTCTTATTAAGAATTACAACTCGCGAATCAGATTTATTGAAAATTGCATTGGTTGATTCATATCAAGCCAAATCAAGTATCATCAGGACCGAGTTAGCTGATGACGGTTGGTTTGAAATCACTCATAATACTTTATACATCCCACAAGATTTAGATCATGGTCGTGAGAATAATGGGTATATTGATACTGTTGTTGTCGATGGTTATAATCATTTGGTTTATTTTTCACCCCCATCCAACCCAGTTGGTAAGTTGTTGACTTCTGGTGATTGGGAAGTTGTTGATGGACCTGCGGCATTTGATTATAAAGAAAACATTGTCTATTTCATCTCTACTGAAAAATCGGCCATCGATAGACATGTTTACTCTGTTGATTTATTTGGAGGAAATGTAATTAAAAATATCACTGATACCTCTGTTGATGCTTGGTATTCAGTTAGTTTCTCGAGTGGTTCAAGATACTTGTTATTGAACTATAATGGTCCATCATTACCAGTTCAAAAATTGGTTGATATATATTCAAAGAATGAAACTATTCTTGAAACGAATTCTGAGCTTAAAGATACATTGGATGAATATTTACTTCCCAAAACAACTTATAAGCAAATCAATTTAGGTAAAGATGAAAACGGGGAAGATATTTGGGTCAACTCTATGGAAACTTTACCTTTAAATTTCGATGAAACTAAACAATATCCTGTTTTATTTTTCGTTTACGGCGGCCCAGGTTCTCAGTTAGTTACAAAGACATTTTCTGTTAGTTTTAGTTCAATCATTGCAGCTGAGTTGAATGCTGTTGTTGTTACTGTTGATGGTAGAGGTACTGGTTATATGAGCCGTAAATTCAGAACTTGTGTCCGTGATAAATTAGGTTTCTATGAACCGAGAGATCAAATCTCAGCAGCTAAAATATGGGCCGAAAAGAGCTATATAGATGAAGACCGTGTTGCCATTTGGGGATGGAGTTATGGTGGGTTTATGACTTTGAAAACTTTAGAGACTGATGCTGGAGAAACTTTCAAATATGGTATGTCTGTTGCTCCTGTAACCAATTGGAAACTTTATGATTCAATTTACACTGAAAGATATATGCACACGCCACAGAATAATCCAGAAGGTTATGAAATTGCCTCTATACAAAATGTTACTTCCATATCACAGGCTACAAGGTTTTTGGTTATGCATGGAACTGGCGATGATAATGTTCATTTCCAAAACACTTTACAATTATTGGATAAATTAGACTTGGCTAAAGTTGAGAATTATGATTTGCATGTTTTCCCAGATAGTGACCATTCAATTAGTTATCATGGTGCTAATATCATTGTTTATGATAAACTCTTGAGCTGGTTGAAGAAAGCTTTTAATGATGACTTTGAAGTTTAGTTTTATTTTTACCTTTGCTGTCTCGTTTCATTTCGTTTTCGTTTTCGTTTGTTTAATACTGTCATTCTTATATTTGTTTTTATTATTTCACAACTTTAGACCAGTTCGGTCCTCAGATATAGAGTCGGCCATGGCCCAACCATGCATTTCATATTGTTAGATTACACACTTTGAAACCACTAATAAATAATCCATCATGTTAATATAATGTAAAAGAACTCTGGAACCACTCGGGCACATAACGACAATATTTTTGATCACGTGTCTTATACTTTGAAATCTTGAAAACTCGAATCTCGTTATAATAATTTGCCTCCCAAAAGACATCAAGGAACAGCTTTTATACTGATATCAATTATATTTGGTTAGTATAAATTTTGGTTTCATTTTTATCACTATTACTCAATCGGATTGATTTCAGCCAGATAAAATTAAAACAAAAATGGCACCATCCAAGGAGACTGCCTCGTCCTCAACTAAACTTGACGTTACCAAAGATCAAAAACCAACTAGCTCAACATCCACATCAAGTAACAAGAAGAAAGAAAAAAAGGAACAAGATGAAGAACTTTCAGATGAAGATCAACAATTGAAATCAGAGTTAGAAATGCTCGTTGAAAGATTGAATGAACCAAAGACTGAACTATACGAAAAGGCGTTGGATCACTTGAAATCTTTCATCAAAGATTCAACTTCTTCAATGACAGCTGTCCCTAAACCTTTGAAGTTTTTAAGACCTCATTACCCTTCATTGACCAGTTTATATGATACATGGGAAAATCCAGTTTTAAAAGTCAAGTTTGCTGATATCTTATCTGTTCTTGGTATGACTTACTCAGATGATGGGAAACGTGATTCATTGAAATTCAGATTATTATCATCGATAGAAGATCTTGGTGATTGGGGTCATGAATATGTCCGCCATTTAGCTTTAGAAATTGGTGAAGCTTACGATGAAAATGAACAGGATACTGAATATACTGCCAAACTAGTTGAGTTATCATTAAAACTTATACCATTTTTCTTAAAACACAATGCTGAAGCTGATGCGGTTGATTTGTTATTAGAAATAGAATCGATTGATAAATTACAAGATTTTGTTGACAAGAATACATATGCTAGAGTTTGTTTATATATGGTTGCATGTGTTCCTTTATTGGCCCCACCTGATGATCTCAGTTTCTTGCACACTGCATTTGCCATTTACTTAACTCACAACCAATTAACTCAATCTTTGACTTTAGCTATTAAATTAGATGACGAGGTATTAATACAACAAGTCTTTGATGCTACCTCTGATACTTCAGTTCACAAGCAATTGGGATTCATATTAGCAAGACAAAACTCCAGTTTCAAGTTCCCTTCCAATCCAGATGTTCAAGAATGTATATCAAATGGTAAATTGAGTGAACATTTCTTATATTTGGTTAAAGAATTAAATTTATTGGATCCAAAAGTTCCAGAAGATATTTATAAATCACATTTAGAAAATTCTAAATTCAGTACCTCAGGATCAATTGATTCAGCTAAACAAAATTTGGCTGCTAGTTTTGTCAATGCATTTGTCAATATGGGTTACGGTGTTGATAAATTATTAGCAGAAGAAGAATCAAAATCTTGGATTTATAAAACCAAAGGTTCTGGTATGTTGTCCACTACAGCAAGTATAGGTTCAATTCACCAGTGGGATATTGGTGATGGTTTACAAGTTCTTGATAAATACTTATATTCTGCTGAAGACGAAGTCAAAGCGGGTGCATTGTTAGGTATGGGTATTGTAAGTGCTTCAGTCCATGATGATGTTGAACCTGCTTTATTATTATTACAAGATTATGTATCGAATCCATCAAAATTATTAAAGACATCTGCTATTACAGGATTGGGTATTGCTTTTGCCGGGAGTAAAAATGAAGAGGTTTTGGCTTTGTTGTTGCCATTAGTATCAGATTTAGAATTGCCCATTGAAGTGAGTGCATTGGCTGCTTTGGCTTTGGGTCATGTGTTTGTTGGTACATGTAATGGTGAAATTACGTCCACCATTTTACAAACATTGTTGGAGAGAGATTTCGGTGAATTGGCCAATAAATGGGTCAGATTCATTTCATTGGGTTTGGGTTTCTTATATATCGGAAGATATGAACAAGTTGAAGATGTTTTGGAAACAATTGATGCCATCGAACATCCTATTGCCAAAACATTAAAGGTGTTAGTGAATATTTGTTCATACGCAGGTACCGGTAATGTTTTACAAATTCAGGCGTTATTACAAATGTGTACAGCTAAGCCAAAAGATGAAGAAGTTGCCGAAGAAGAAGAGGAAGAGGAAATATCTGAATCATTACCAAAAGAAGGTGAAATTTTGGAGACCGCCGAATCTATCAGTGCTGGTGAGAAATTAGAAGAAGCAGCTAAAGAAGAGGCAAAAGAAGACACGGAGGAACCAGAATCGACACCTGAAGATGAATCATATCAAGGTTACGCCGTTTTAGGGTTGGCGTGCATTGCTATGGGTGAAGATATTGGTCAGGATATGTCGTTAAGACATTTTGGCCATTTAATGCACTACGGTAACCCATTGATACGTAGGGCTGTTCCATTAGCTATGGGTCTTGTCTCTGCATCAAATCCCCAAATGAAAGTGTTTGATACTTTATCCAGATATTCACATGACTCTGACTTGGAAGTGGCTATCAATGCCATATATTCAATGGGTATTGTTGGTGCAGGTACCAACAATGCTAGATTGGCTCAATTATTAAGACAATTAGCCTCATATTACTCGAAAGATGCTGATTCATTATTCATGGTCAGAATAGCTCAAGGGTTAATTCATTTGGGTAAAGGTACTTTAACATTGAATCCTTTTAACAGTGAGAGATCCATATTGTCCAATGTGTCATTAGCTGGTTTGTTGACCATTGCCGTTTCATTATTGGATCCTAAATCCTTCATCTTAGATGAAAACCACTCCTTGTTATATTACTTGACGCCTGCTATAAAACCAAGAATGTTAGTTACTGTTGATGAGGAATTGAACCCAATTAAAATCAATGTTAGAGTTGGTCAAGCTGTTGATGTTGTTGGTCAAGCTGGTAAACCTAAAACCATAACTGGTTGGGTCACGCAATCAACTCCAGTATTATTAGGTTATGGTGAAAGAGCAGAGTTAGAAACTGATGAATTTATAAGTTTGGCATCTACTTTAGAAGGTGTTGTTGTCTTGAAGAAAAACCCAGATTATATGGAGGAGGATGCCTAAAGAGATAAAAAGTTCATTCCAAGTCATAATCCAGTTTGTTTTGTTTTCCGCAATTAATGTTACATATTGAATCGTTGTAGATTTTGCTTACACACTGAAATGTATCGCTTAATTTTTTTTCGTCTTTTCAATAATAAGATAAATTCTATATTCTGGCAGATGGAAGATTAACTGAGCCTAGTTTATTTGAATGGGTGAATTTTGATTTTGAAGTTTAAAGCATAATTTTCTCGACATTTTTGTTGAAGAATGAATGAATGAGTTAGTAGTCTCATAGCTATCGTGATTTTTTTTTTATTATTATATTTTGTTGGGCTGACACTAATTTATTTGAACTCTTGAGCTTTACCAGCCATCAATAAACCAACAATTAAGCCAAATAATCCTAAAACAGAGCCGAAAATTTCAATAACCAATATCTTGACGAATAATGAAGAGTCAGCAGCATCACTAATAGCAGCGGTAGAACCTGTTATACCAACTGCAATACCACATATCAAATTTGAGAGACCGACAGTTATACCAGCCCAGAACAATGAATAACCTGTATACAAGTTCTCTTTTGTATACAACATATTGCTTGGAACACTGGTCAATTTAGAAGAAAAGACGATAGCCATAATCAAACCGTAAATGGCGACAACTTCACAAAAAATAATAGATATAAGATTCTTGGTCGTAATACGAGGAGCTTTAACACCTGCACCAAGAATTGATGAACCAGTGATGAAAATACCCCTAATTGAAACAATTAGTAAAATCATTCTGTAAAATTAGAATCACTTGAAGTATACGTACCATGCAGCGCCCACAACGGACATACCAATACAGGCAACTATCCCAAGATTAGCCCACATATAAGGGGAGGTGGATTCCAAGAATTCACCAACGTTGAATGATTCACCACTTCCATTGAAGAGCATATCTATAAAAGTTAGTTATTTGATCAGATAAATATATTCAGAGTGTAATAATACATACAGCCCCCGACAACAAGTAATGAAGACAATGTAAGATAACCAACTCCTCCCATTTTGAGTGATGCTGCTAGTTTATATGATCAAAGAGTATGTCAACTTATATATAGTTACTCAAATCAGTCGTTTAAAGAGCACTATTTCTGTTCAGTGTAAAATTCACTTTGAACTTTCAAGGGTGATACGATTACGTAATATGCTATGTGTAAGTATATGGTTGGTGCACGTAACGTAATCCCTCAAGCCGTCAAGGATCGTAGTTTTGGAGCACTCCTACAGTATCACATTCCGCTTCCGACCCATTCGATAATTATAGGATTCGTTTATTTCTCTATAACAACTGCACCTTGATAAGCTGGATCCAACAATTTCCAAGTACAGGTGACGTGTTCTTTAGCAAACATGCTAACGATTTCCTTAGCTATAGCATCGTAATTCTCAGTTGCAAGAGCCAAAATAGTAGGACCAGCACCTGAAAGACAAATACCTAATAAACCTTTATGTGTCTTAGGTGTCACTGAAGCTAATATCTCAGTTAATCCAGGGATCAACGTCTTTCTGTATGGCTGATGGACTCTATCTTGCATTGCTGGATAAATTAATTCTGGGTCTGGTGGTGATCTGGTCAAAGCTGTAGTTAAGACAGCCAATCTTTGCAAGTTGAAAATCATATCCTTAGCAGTGAAGGCGGTAGGCAACACTCCTCTAGAATCAGCTGTGGAGACTTCAAAATCTGGTATGATGGCAATACAGTGAATTGATTTACACCAATCATACTTGATATGTCTGCCAATATCGACTGGTGGTTCCGGTGGAACTAATCCTGTGTTTTGGCCTCCAGCAGGTTCTGGTAAAACTTCACTCAATGGAATCTCTTTTCTTTCCATTTCAGTAGCACTCAAATCTCTAATATATGACCCAACGAAACCACCCATCATAGCTGCAGTAATATTATCTGGGTGTCTTTCAATCATTAGACAATAGTCTAACATTCTTTGTTTGGAGAAGCCTAAATGGCCAATTTCGTTACCCAAAATAACACCAGCTACAACAGCAGCGCCTGAAGAACCTAATCCTCTTCCTAATGGAATAGGATTATTGACATGAATTTTAGTACCGACTGGGAATGATCTTATACCATTACAACGCAAGACATACAATGCGGTTCTGGTTATCAAGTTCGCATCAGAGACTAATGGAACATCAGTGCATCCTTCACCTTCGTAGGACAAAAGACAGTTGTTTGGATCTGAGTTTGTTTGTGAAGCAAAGTCGGAGTCCACAGTGACATCCAACTCTAAAAATAAGTTCAAACCAATTCCCAACACATCAAACCCTGGGCCAATATTGGCAGAAGATGCAGGCACCTTGATGACAAAGTTTCTAGCCATTTCAACAAGATCTTGTCGCAAGTCTCAGCTAAGGGAAACAACCAGAAAAGCGATATTTCTCTGCTATTTCTCGAATATTCCTGTCATATATCTGTCATAGTTCACCACCGTTTTACTCTCTGACTCTTCAATTTTTCATCTTGTCACGTGATGGTTTATTTATATTACAGGGCGTGCTGTTACCATATTTCTTGTCAGTCAAATCTCATAGAAAAGTGAAGCGCTCATTCACAGAGGAAGAACTGTGTGGAACCATCCGACGAAGCTTGTATAAGAAAGAAGGCGCTATTCAAGCTACAAATTCACACCCAACCGCAGATTTATATCTTTTTGCTCTGAATTATTCTCCACAGATTTAGAGAATGCTCGCTAAAAAACTAACATCGCTCTCCAGATGTATTAGAAATTATTCAAATTCAGCTACTAACAGCTGCACCACTCAAATTAGTTGTCTATCAAATGGTTTGAAGGTGGCAACGGAATCCGTACCAGGCCACTTCAGTGCTTTAGGTGTTTATGTCAACTCTGGTTCCCGTTACGAAACAACCGATATTAAAGGTTTATCTCACATAATGGATAGATTGGCTTTCAAGACAACTGAAAAGTTCCCCGGTACAAAAATGATGGAGACTTTGGAGTTGCTAGGTGGGAACTTTATGTGCGCCTCTGCTAGAGAGTCACTCATGTACCAATCATCTGTCTTCAACACGGATGTTGAAAAGATGTTTGATTTACTCTCGCAAACAATTAGATATCCTAGTATAACAGATGAGGAAATTCACGAACAAAAATTAACAGCTGAATATGAGATTGGTGAAATCTGGGCAAAGCCGGATTTGATATTACCAGAACTACTTCACATAACTGCCTACCAAGGAGAAACTTTAGGATCTCCGTTATTATGCCCAAAGGAACGCTTGCCAGATATAACTAAAGAAGCACTTTTGGAATATCGAAAGAAATTCATCAAGCCAGAAAATTTAGTTACTGCTTTTATTGGTGTGGAACACGAGACTGCTCTTAAGTTGGCTGAAAAATACTTTGGTGACATGAAAACTACAAGTGTCGAAACACCATCTGCTGGTATAGCTCAATATGTTGGTGGTATCCTTGATATCCCAGCAAATCCTCCAGTCGCGTACATGCCTGAACTCTATCATATACAAATCGCATTCGAAGGTCTTGCTGTGAACGACGATGACATTTATGCATTAGCCACTTTGCAAACATTGCTTGGTGGAGGTGGTTCATTCAGTGCAGGTGGTCCAGGAAAAGGTATGTATTCTCGTTTGTATACCAAGGTGTTGAATCAATATGGACAAGTGGAGCATTGTCAAGCTTTCAATCACTCCTATACAGATTCAGGGTTATTCGGTATTACTGCTTCATGTACTCCAAGAGCTGCTGCAATCATGCCTTCCATTATATGTGAGCAATTGGCTTTAACATTCTCTGACGGTCGTGATTCTCTTAATGATAATGAAGTCTCTAGAGCTAAAAATCAATTAAAATCATCGTTATTGATGAATTTGGAGTCTAAGATGGTAGAGTTGGAAGACTTGGGTAGACAAGTTCAGGTTCACGGTAAAAAAATTCCAGTACAGGATATGATATCAAAGATTGACAAATTGACTACAGCAGAAATCAAACGCGTGGCTAGAAAAGTTTTAACTGGAAACGTCAATAACAAAGGTGAAGGTACCGGGAAACCGACTGTTGTTATCCAAGGTGATATAAACGCCTTTGGCGACATTGAAAGTATCTTCCGCAAACACGGTTTGGGAACATTTGACTTCCCAACTGGTATGAAGGATAAGTTGAAAAAATGGTTATAAGAGTCCCAAAAGCGCATGAAGGTATATACATGTAAATATAATTACCAAAAATTCTTGTATATATTCGTAATGAAGCAAAAATATATATAATAACACAACAAATAAATGTACAATACTGCTAGTAAGCCTCGCCCATAAAAAAAAACTAGTCATCTCTAGACAAAAACAGGTTCATTATCCATGTTGGATTTTCTAGTTGATAATACTTCAAATCTATTTCTCCATTCTAATAACTCTTTCTCTAATTTTAATGAATGCTCTTTCAATTCTTTCATTTCCCTTTCACTTTTACGAACCTCCAAATCTGATTCACTCGACTGCTGTTCCAATATTTCTATCGTGGACTTCAACTTATTCACTTTATTTTCATAAGCGAAGTTAGCATCATTGTATTTCTTAACAAGCAATTGCTCATTATTTAATTTTATTGTCAACTCCTTAAGTGTTCTTTCCAATGAGCTGGCTTTCTTGCTATGCTCGTATGATGAATCACCAGACTCCTCCAATCTTACTTCCAATTCTCTGACTTTATTTTCCCAAAACTCATTTGACTTGTCATTGAATATCAGAGCCTCCAACGCCTTAATCTTATCGTTCAATTGCTTATTTAAGCTGGAAATAGCTCTATTTTCTTCTTTGCATAACGTTGCCTCATTTTTGCTTCTCTGCAAATCATTAGCGTAGCTTGAAGATAAGCTGTGTGATCTGCTGAGCTCTTCCCTCATTTCATTTGATTCCTGTCTTTGCTGATCAAGATGCCCTCTTAAAATAGAAAGATCAATTTCAGCTTGAGATGCAATAGCTTTGTAGTTTTGAAGATTTTGTGACATTTCTATAACTTTGGTTTCAAGACTTCTCTTACTGGTTATCAAGGAATCTCTCTCCTTGTTCAAGCCAATAATCGAATCGTCAAGCAAGTTAATTTGATTACCAAACTCATTCAATTGCCTATCAGATATACTTTTTTCACTTTCAAATGCACTGTTCTTTTTGATTAAATTACCGGATAATGTATCTAGCCTAAGGTTTTCTTTCCTCAACATCTCCAAGTCTCTTTCTGAAAACTCTAAATCGCGCTTGGCATCTTCCAAATTTAATTCCAATCTTTTATTTTCCTTTATCAAATCAGTTTCAGCTTGTAATTTCATGTGTAACTCTTTACTCAAAGTTTTGATTTCATTATTGAACCTCTCTTCAGACCCGGAAGTTGATTTTTTGCGGAAAAATTCTAATTCTTGCTCTAATGAAAATACCAGAGCCTCTAACTTCTTTAGTTGAAATTTTTTATCACTCACCTGGTCTTCACATCTTCTTATCTGATTATTTAGATCCTTTATGACCAGCTCAGTTGCCTTAGATTCTTGTTTAACGAGTTTCAAAGAGTTTGATACCTCATACAATTCTGTCTTAGCTGATTCTTCATTTCTGACGGCTGTCTTTATTGCAACCTCTGCCATTTCAAGCTTTCCAAAATAATCCTCAGCTCTAGATTTGTATAGCTTGACGGACTTTGCCAAATCATTATTCTTTGTCTCAAAACTCTCTAATGTTAATTTAAGCTCAGAGATTTCATCTTGTAACATACTATCACCGAATGTAGCACCACCTTGGTTCCGTATTTGATTCAATTGATCCTCTGATTGTCTTAGCAAATTCTTCAACCTCAAAACCTCACCCTTTGAAGAGGCCAACTCTTCTCTAGTTATTTTCAAAGTTTTAGAGACGTCTTGGTAAATTTTGACTAAATCTTTACTAGCATACATTGAACGGTTGAAGTTAGTAGGCTGCATATTCTCTTTCAACACAGATGAGTTTATTATTGGCGAAACGGGTCCACTTGTACCAAGACCATTCACAATCATCTCAAGTTCATTAACTCTGATTAGAGAATCTTGGTATTTTTTTTCATAGTCCAAAAATGATCCATTGGCATTTGTTTTAGTTTTCAATTGTCTTACCTCAGCCTGAAGTTGTGCAGTAAGCAATTCACTTCTTCTGGTATTTCTATGTTCGGCTTCTAGTTCTAGCTTGAGCGATTCGACCTTCTTATAAAGGTCAGCATCATTTTCTGAATAAAGTGACTTTCTCCTAGGATAGATACCATCTTGTTGAGCACCATTTGCAATAGATACACTATTTTTGAAATCACTGAAATCTCCAAAAGAACTAAAATCTTGGACGGTCGATCTCTTTCCTATATTTGATTCATGCCTCAATTTTCGATTTTCATAAGCTTCTGATGCCAATCTAGTTTTCAACAAATACATCTCCTCGTTCAATTTTTTGTTTTCAATTTTCTCCTTTCTAAGTATAGCACTTTGCTCATTCAACAGCAATTTGATGTTAGCGTAATCATTGATCAAGTCCTGATTGTTTCCACTTAGTCTGGTCAAGATATCAGGATCAATATTTCCTAGAGCATTGGTGGGAGTTGTAGAAGCTGAAGCAGACTGTCTTAAGCTTTGAAGCTCTAGAAAAAGATTTGCAACCTTACTATCGGATTCTTCTTTCAATTTCAGTATAGATTCATGTTCCAGTTTCAAGTTCTTGAATTCCTCCAAAAGCGCGTCGTTCAGTGATTGGGAAGAAGACAACTGAGAACTTAAAGTGCTGACTTTATTCTGAAGCTCATTTAAGTCTCTTTCAAACTGTTGTTTACCTCTATTGAACTTTATTTCATCTTTTTCCTTCTCTTTCAAACGATTGTTGGCCTCTTCTGCGTCGCGCTCCGACTGTTTATATTTAACTTTGAGGTCATTTAACTGTTTCTTCATCTCTTTAAGATCATGCTGAGCGGATTGGTGGCTTTTCTCTAAAAATGATTTCTCTTTAGTCATCTCATTGATGGAGTTTGAATGCTTCAAGATCTTGTCCTTAAGTGCTTTATGTTCGGATTCCTTTAACAAGACAGCGCTTTCAAAGCTCCGAGACGTAGCTTCCAAGTCTTTGACTTTTCTCTCCAAGGACTTATTTTCCAGAATCAAGTCTTTTATCCTTTTATTTGCAGATGCATATCCCTCCGTCTAAAAACTGTTAGTAGTTGATCTTAAGATATATATTATAATGAAAAAAAAGGGTATGGTTTACCTTAAAATTGAAGAATGTACGTACGACATCAGATAATTTTGATTCTAACTCTTTGTTTGATTCGGCAAGTTGTGATTCTAAGCTCTTAATTTTAGTATCCTTCGAATGAATGGAGCTCCTTAACATTTTAATCTCATCTTCTAACATCTTCAAATTTGTTTCCTGTGTTTTCTTCGATTCTTCTGCTTCAGCTAAATCTTTCTGAAGTTTAGCTAATTTAGAATCTAATAAAGATTTGGCTTTGTTTATACTTTCAACCACGGCTGTTTGTGAAAGAAGTTTGGATTCATAAGATGTAATATCAGTATCAATCCTCATCTTTTCCTCCTTCAAAGCATTGGATTCTCGTGATAATTGACTCAAAGTAGCCTCATTTTCATCTAGTTTCTTCCTCAAATCAATCTCATTTTTCTTCGTCTGGGACAACAATTCATCTTTCTCTGTCAACAAAGCCCTTTCAGTAGATAAAACGTCTTCTAACGAAATGAGTTCTTGCTTTAACGTATCATTCTTAGATTCAACGTCAGACTTGAAAGTTGTCAACTCCTTGACTTCTTTCTCCAATAATTTTAGCTGATCGTGAACCAACTTAGCCTCACTGACTTTCGCTGAATCTTCCAATAAAGGTTTTATTTTGATAAATAAGCCAAACCATGGGTTGGTTGCGGATGACTCGCTAATCGCAAGAAAATTCTTTGCAACAACTTGCGAAGACTGGATCTTGGCTATCTTTTGCTGCATCACTCTTCTCGTGGAGTTCCCTTTTGATATCGCTTGGAGCTTGGAAAAAACGAAACTGAGCTTTAAGTCCCTCTTCGTCTCTAACTCAGCTAACACTCCATTTTTGAAAAACAACTTTGTGAGACCAACCTTATATATAGCTTTATCTAAATCTATAAATTTTAGTATCAACTCGCAATTATTTTTCACATTCCTGCTAAAAGATGTATTCTTGTACAAGATTGAATATCTTTTGAAAAAATCTTCAAACTGTATTCTATTGGGAAACCCAGCCCTAGCAATCCTGATACCTTCTAAAACACCATTGCATCTTAGTTGTTCGAGTACCAATTGTTTATCAAAGCTCCTGGCTTTCTTAGCTTGGTTAGGAAGTATACATCTAACAAAATGAGGCTCAGTATTTGATAATTGATCCATGAGGCTACTCAACTGAGTCTTATGTTTCTGACCAACAGTTCTAGCAGCACGTCTTTTTCCTGAAGAATCTTCACTGTTGAGATTCTCATCATTCTTGAACATGGTTTTAACGAAAGAGTTCCCAGAATTAGCTAATAGTTCAATAATATTGGAATTGACTGGGTCTCTATTCTTCTCCAACCAATCATCTATTTTATATTCAACCTTACCAGCATAGTGGTGAACAATGAACCCACTCTTGAGCTTATTTTGTTGATACTTAGGTGAGCCACCATCCCAATTCTTGTTCAATTTTTCCATAAACGATTTATCTGAAGATTTTGGGACAATACACTCTTCATCTAAAATAGTCAAGATACCCATGGGCTTTCTGCTTTCGATCAAGTTGATGGTTGGTTCTAAATCATGACCAAAATCGATAAATTCCCATTGAATATTTTCTTTCAAGTATTCCCTCTGCTCCAAGACAAATGAGTGATGGTTGAAAAACTGTTGCAATTTTTCGTTTGTGTAATTGATACAAAGTTGTTCAAACGAATTGTTTTTGAATATTTCGAAACCAGCTATATCTAAAACGCCAATAAAGTTTGTAGGATCGGAGAACTCTCCATTTGAATTGTGAACTTCTAAATTTTCATTGATTTTCTCAACTATGAATTCAAAGATTTTCTCATATATATTTTTGGCCAACGCATCTACAGCGAATTTGACTTCATGAGGCTTTTTTGACTTGGAAATGAACTCTCTACCAGCCTTAACTTTCGGTTTCAAAAAATTTTCAGTGAAATGAGACTTATTTATTTCCAACAACTTAACAATAATATCCACGGGGGAATCTTTGCTAAATTGAGCCTGCTCACTTTTCCATGACAGAAAGTCCAAGTTACCCAAATGCAATATAACAGATAAAAGCATAAATATTGAGTTGCAATCTGTTTCTGCAAACCCCATGATTTTGAAAGCATTTAACAATAGTTTGAACTCTTTTGCATCATCAACTTTCGGAATTTCAAAATTTGAATTCTTCAAGTAATTGTATTTTGACAAGTCAGAGTGGATTTCAAATTTATCTAAAGCTTTGGAAGGTAAGCCTTTCACAACTTGGTAAAACACGTGGTAATTTCTCTCATCCGATGACTGCTTCACAACTCTAGATTTTTCCAACAAATAGTACTCAATGTTTGCACCTCTGATCATACCTTTTGAAGAGACGTCAATTTTTATGAATTTACCAAACCTCGAGGAGTTGTTATTCTTGATTGTCTGGGCATTACCAAAACTTTCTAGTATAGGGTTAGCCTGAAGAATCTTTTTATCTATATCAGCAGAATTTGGATTGGATTTGGAGTCTGCATTGTCAGATGTATGAGAAATGGAAGATAAGTATTGAATAATCTTTTTTGTATTTTCAGTTTTCCCAGCACCACTTTCCCCTGTAACTAAAATAGACTGATCTTTACTGTTGATTAGCAAATTCTGATAAGTCCTTTCGGTAATTGCAAATATATGAGGCTTCAAATCTTCCAAGCTAGATGCTTTATGATACATTTGGAGATGATGATCATTGTAAATGGATAAATTATTATATGGATTGATGGCAACCAAAAACAAACCAGAATACGTATAAATCATATCATCAGTATATCTCAAATACAAATTATGAACAACAGATGGTTCATTTAGATGAGTTAATTCGGCCATATCATTGCATTTGTTGAATTTGACTGGATTGCAGCTTTCAATCTGGGCATTGTCAAATGTTTTCTCAAACTTGTCAGTTAATGTTTCCTCATCAACAATTTGGACTTTTGATCTGTTATCTGGGAGTTTCTCAACAACATAGCCTTTGACGAAAACATGCTCTTTGTCAGGCACCCATACCCAGCTTTTGGAGGAAAAATCTTCCCCTTCTGACATGGTCTATCTATGTTAGTGCCACAGCGCGTGCGAATTTTTCGTTGGTGGTGGAAGTATTGTGCTGGTAAGTCGAAGTTTATCAGATTTCCACTTCACAAGCTGAAATCTGCCTGGAGTTCTGAACTGGTCAACTGGAATCTGATCTGGCGGTTTGTTTTCAATTTGTGTTTGTTTACGTTTTAGTGAAACCATTATCTACAATGAGTTCGCGTGGGTTTTGCCGAGCCCAGCCGCATCTTCGCGTTTAAAGAGAGACGCGCAGGATGTAACCGAATTAGTACACCATCAAACCTAAAGCTTCAATCATTACGAATCACGATCTGTAACGGCAACGGCAATCACTATCAGTACCCAGATATTTGATAAATGGCAAGGAGAATCCTCTGAAATTTTATTTGAATATGTGTATAATAAATAACGACTCATCAATAAAGCCACATGCAAAGTAAGTCATAAAACTAATAAAAAAAATGCAAATAAATAGAAACCAAAACCCGTTGTCTATAATATAATATGTTGTATAGTGGAAATGTTATGATGCCTTCTAGCACTGTATTTTTTCCCCCAGTATCCCCTTCCACGCGATTGCATATGCTTCAATTTATTGAGCCAGAACTCAAAGTGATGGTTTTCAACACCTGCCTCTTTGGCAATATTCATGACCCACTTCAACCTTAGTTTTGAACCATAACCTCTAATCTCAGTCTCTCGTAAGATCTCATTCACAAGGGAAATTGCAGCCTGTCTTCCTATAATGTGGTGACTAACCGCCATTTTGCGTTTTATCTTCTCAACTATTCTCACTTTTGTATTCTGGTTTGCATTTGGTGACTGTATAGCTCCTAATAAAGCAGCTTTCAAATAGGTATATGTTGATTTCGAAGCCTCTTTTTCAAACTCTCTCAATATGGAAATCGCCCCAAAGGGACGTTGTGATACCACAGCTTGAATAGTCAAAGCTTGGGAGTATAAGGAGGACTTGTTCAAGGAATTTAATACTTCATGGGCCTTATTAAAGTCCTCGGCTTTGAGGAAATTAGAAATCGAGGTACCAACAAGCCTATCGTATATGATTTCTGGAATAACTCTCAAGTTGATACTGTTCAAAAGGTTGGATATTTCAGAGCTATTGAAATGTGAGATATTATCATGAAATTTCCGAATGAAATACTTTGTCTCACGAATTTGGTATTGTGTGAAATGGATATTGGTGATTGAGTTTGTCTCATCTTGAAGAAACTCTTTTTTCTTTTTACTTGTATCCAATTTCATGATTTGAGATATTTGCTGGGACAAGATTGCCTGGAAAATCTGAGGATTGAATTTTTTACCTTTGAAAGCCAAAGGAACGAATTTTGCTATTTGAGAATGGCTGAAACCGATGTTCAAAAAGCAAGTCAAATCTTGGACTATCATCTCTTTTTCTGTTAGGAACCTTACGATGTAGAATACCATTAGATCTGATATATGATATCCGTGAGATATGCAACTTTCTAAATACCTTTGGATTTTGGTGATATCATATCCTTCGTTTTCCATTAACCGCTCGAGAGCAAATGCTAATATC
Organism: Cephaloascus albidus; assembly: GCA_030575015.1. Lineage (NCBI taxonomy): Eukaryota > Fungi > Ascomycota > Pichiomycetes > Serinales > Cephaloascaceae > Cephaloascus > Cephaloascus albidus. The sequence continues at coordinate 35,350 of JAJMGN010000011.1, read as the reverse complement.
TCATTGAAATTATACTTTTTTTCATTCTTTTTAAAGAAAGACAATACACTATTGAATTGACTTGAGGAAGTTGGTGATAATTTATGTTTGAAAAGATTACTTATTAAGTAACTCAATTGTTTGGGGTGTAATTCTTGATAGTGTCTTTTGATAAACTTGAACCAGCAGTTTATATTGTAGTTCTCAGACCTCAAATTCAAATATAAAGCATCCACTATACAAGCGTCCGCTTTGATTATGCCGTGAGAGACACACTTATCATAAAATATGAAAAGTTTATGAGTTTCGATAGGTCTCAAGGAATTGTAAATGGCCATAAAATCAAATTGGTTCATTGTTATTGAGGGTATTGATTCTCTCAATTTATTGAAAGCTGAAAATGAAACTTGAACGTTATTATCCCTCTTGAAACCAGAAAATATTCTTTTGTGTCCCATTATTCGTGAAATTGAACCTTTGGATCTCATCAACTCTTCATCTTTGAATATATACATGATTGTCTTCTGTTTAGCTTGAGACAAAGATAAAATCTTTTTGTATAAGCTAACACGGACGTGAAGATTGGAGTTTGAAATATCCCCAAGATATCTTGCGGTAATCTCTTTAACGCCACTCAACGTTTCAGTCTCCTGAACTGTGGTTTGGGTATTTATGATTTGAAAAGCTTCTTCTCTTGACATATGATTCTCTTTACATATGTGTTCTATGAATTGGTGTGTTCGAAGTCCTTCTCCCTTATCTTCCAATGCCTTTATCAATTCTAAGCTTCCGTGATATGTATCTTCAAGTTGCTTTAAAGTATTTAAAATATTTATGATTCGGTCATGTAGGTCTCCAAAACTACTATGGGCTAGTAACATCGAAACAACATCTTGGAACTCTCCATGGAATACCAATCTCTCAATAATTGTATCAACAAGATCATCAGCTATATTATTTTTGATCGGTAAGTAGTATTTCAAGTAAAGCTTCGGATGGACTCTCAAAGGATGATATAATAGTAGACGTTTCAACCTGACATGACTATCAGAGTGAGAATTGATATCTTTCACGATATGCGGGCGTGTAGATGATATAATTTCTTCATATTCAGCATCTATAGAGTGATCACTTCCCTGTAATAGATAACGTTGTATATTATCAAGATTAGAATCAATTATTCCCTTTATTGACTTAGTATCGTCAGCAGGATTTCCAGATTTTATTGAGTTTTCTGGCTCATCTGATAACTGATTAAAATTAGTTGTGAATAGAGACAGTTTGGATGCAAATGAGCGTATGATTGGAGCAGCCTTATGAAGTAGTCCAAAAAGCCGGCTGTGAGCTTTTATATGGCATAACATTTCATTTGTAAATTCATGTACGTTGACTGTAATATTAAGATGTGAATAGGGCTGCAAGATATATAATGAATGACTTTTTAGATCTTGGATCAACCTGAATATTTAGTTTTAGTCCATATAATCAATTAGCCTGTTAAAAAATTTTGAAGATAATATTCTCCGGGCTCATAACATTATACAATTAATTTAAAAAAAATGGTCCCTAGCAGGATCGAACTGCTGATCTCGGCGTTATTAGCACCGCGCCTTAACCAACTGGGCCAAGGGACCGTGTTTTTTTTCCGTTTTTTCTTTCGTGATGGGCGTTTATTGACACAGAAAAATGACAGAAAATTTCTACCATATCTATATACCAATACCACCTAGCAGACCTAAGACCTCATAAAAATAAAAGTAACAAAAATAATGAGGAATATGAGTGATAAAAAGTACAATTCCTAATGAATTTAATTGGATGGTGACTTGGAATTATTCTTGAATTGGTGTGTTGTGAGTGAGACTTATTCATGCCTCTTCTTAGAAATATAAACCACCTCTAGTTATTTCTTTTTTAATTAATACAATCCATGCTTCATACAGAAGCTGAACTGGTGTAATATTTGCAAAGCGGCGACGCTTGCGAAAATTCCATAAGATGGAGATGTATAATGCAAGGTGGACTAATGTTTCGGTGGAGTGGAGTTGTGGAGCAATGAGATGTTGAATATTAAAATTGGTGTTATGCACTCCGATTTGTTGATATTGTATTTCATCCCATACTATTTTTGAAATTGGACA
>JAJMGN010000011.1:0-33130 GCA_030575015.1 Cephaloascus albidus | reverse complement strand
ATATTGTAATAACCCAAATTGAAATAGTGGAGGAACTCTGCTAAGATAGGGAAACGATAATATAACTTATTGAGTTGGGACCAAAAGCGGTACCATGTACGCGGATTATTATATCCATCATCACAACGATTTAACCATACAGTGGGAATTATCACCAATTCGCTGGCATTATGTTGATAATACCGAGCTCCAAGTGACTTGAAGGAATGATTTGATATATTTTCATCAGGACTGTATTTCTGACGAGTCTTGTGTAAAAGATCAACTGGAGATTGAGCATCAATATAGATTTGAGACATGGTCTCCCTGGATGTCTGCTGACCATCTTGTAAAGGATAATCAGCATACGTTTTATTCACGTTCAGAAACCAAGCAGAAATAAAAACATACCAATGTTGAATGTTATTTCTGATACAGAAGATTTCGAAATCCATCAAGATTCGTTGTACAGTATAATTTACCGGAATTCGATCACCGATGAGAAATTGGTACCAATTGAAATTCATGAACCTGTTTTGACGTTTAAAAGGATTTATCGCTTCCAACGATAAAGAGAAAGCTTGGAGTATTTCTCTGTTGAAGAGTGTATTCCACTCAAATATTGGACTGAAAAGATCTAGTACCCAGCGACAGCGTCTTCCAAGTAATTGATGTTCTAAGTTGATCAAACCGAAACCACCAAGATAAATAGGCTGTTGTATCCGACTGAGACTAATATTGAATGGATTTTGCTTGTTCAAATAATCTTGAATTATCTTATTGATGCTTTTGATTTGCCTGTCTGAGAGCGGATGAAATAAGTCAATGAAATATATCTGGGAAAAAATATATATATTGATTGCTTTGCATTGTGCAGCTAATGGTAGTTGATGTATTTGAATTCTTAGCAATTTGCTCTTGAATTCTCGTTCCGATGTGATCCAGGAGGGCATGTCTGATGTATAACCCAAATGCTTTAAGGAATCTTCCAAAGTATATTTGTCAAAATCGTCAAAGAATGGATGAAAAGGAACCAATAAATCAGCTTTTCCTGCATAGATTTTTGATTTTTTACTATTTAAGAACAAACCAGACTGTTGACCAAATTTGTTAATTATCTCAATAAATGATTTTGATCAGAGAGATCTTGTAAACCGATAACAACATCATTAGCATATAATTCAATTTGAAACAGGTGATGAATGAATTTAGCAGATTCGATTGGAATACCTTTAATGTTTTCCAATACCATATTTGTTAACAGCTGAATAACCAATGCAAATATGCATGGTTGAAGAAAATGCACAACCTTGACGTCGACGTAGACCTACCAGATTAATGAAACTCAATCTTTATCTCACTAGCTGTACACCAACATGATAATATATATAATTGTTGACATTTTTTTTTTTCACGGCAGGCGTTTCAACAAAAATTATTTCTTTAATTTATTTATATCTACATTACACAGTTTTTTATTTAATTTTTTTATTCAGTATACATCATATATATGTTCTTTATGAATACTAGTTTTAGGAATTAGGGGGATTTTTTTAATCGTTAGGTATTTAGCAAGGATGTAATATCTACTGTTAGATAAATCACACACTGTTTGTTTATGTTAGTTAGATAGTCGCCTTTTGAAGATTTTACCCTCCAGAGAGCTGTCTGTGACATTTTAATACGATTTGTACTAATTAATAAATGTAATTTTAAATCCCCCAAAAAAAACACAGCTGCAATATGGGAAATTGATGGAAAATTTAAAAAGTTTTACCAGAGATCTTATTCGTTGACAGTTACTAGTATAAATTTAAACTTTCAGCATCCAGAGAGCTTACGAAATTTAACTAATTTAATATTACTTATATAATACCAGTATTATGCAGTTATAATATTTCATGAATGACGTTTAATAATTAATATAAGTTAATTAATACGCTGTCCAAAAAAAAACTTATAATATATAATTATTAAACTAGATATATATATTAATTACGAATTCAATATTATGAATTGCAGTTCATGTTCATATTTTGAGTACCAGTCCGATTTCCATCCCGATCCAAATGTCCTTTTTGTCCTTTCTATGATACAATTATCACCTCACACAATTAAAAAGATAGTATCATTATATAATTTAGTCTATAGCTATAGTTTGCCCGTGCGTCGAATGGTATACTTTTCATCTTTTCAACCCATCAAATTTGAAGTAGATACTTCAGAATTAATCTTTTGCCAATTTAAGTCGCCCATTAGACATCTGAACAACCTCAAAAGAGGTTTTTGTGTTCATGGGTACTGAGAAAGTTCTTATTGATATTCTCTTTTTAAATTAGTAGATAATATCAATTCAGTAACATTTTAAATGTAAAAATCAAGTTTGCCGGACTCTTATAATATTTTATGGTTTTATCATTATTCAAGAATTAAATAAATTTAGTGCCTCTTTTACCATAGTTAAAACTTGAGCTCTCAATTTGCGAATAATGAATGTGGTTCTCTACTTCAAATGATGGTAATGCCATCAATATTTTGGATAAAAATTCGTTAAGTACTCCATTACAGAGCTGTTCAAATGAAAGGCATGATTGTATAACTTTTACGCAATATAGCAGCTATATATCTCTCATTATTCCTGAAAATGACAAATAATTGCAAATTTTAATGATTTTTGAAAATGTTCGAAATGCTCAAATCCTCGACTTTTCTCTTTTTTTGACTGGCAATAACTCATGCCTCAAGTACATGTAGGTATATTTATATGCTATGATTCGTAATCTCCTGTTTTTCTTTACTAGGAATAGTTACTTTTAGCTTGTAAAGATGACTGATAAGAAACATTAAATTTTATGAAAAAATATTTATTTTGAATTATAATTTTTATTTTAAAAAACAAATATCTAAATGGTAACCCATTTTCTAGAAAAACTAATTATATGATCATTTATTCATGAAAATAATCAACCCCAAAACTCTTAAAAGTCTCTCGCACATGGTATCGACACAAAAAGTAGCAAAATCATGGGTAATGTTTTGTAAAATAGTGATTTTGACGCTTAGAGGATGTTTCAGCACTATTTGAAGATAAAATAGAGAAATCTGATGTTTATGTACCCTATAATTGTCCAAGAGCTCGCTAAATACCATTATATCCACTTAAGAAGTATCTTTCAGACAATACTAGCTGTTAAAGCACTTCTTTGGAGATATTGGTGTCACAAAAGCAGTTTCACGTTTTACTTTTCATGATATTTCCTGATATTTGCGACCTAAAGACGAATGGTCGTTCATCAGGGAAAAGTCCGACTGAGATAACTTTAAATATTAACTTCAAGCACTTAATCTGTTCTAAAATGAAAATTCTGCTCCAAAGTTGAAGTTTCAAGTTAAGTTGAGCTCTCGATACTGGTTCAACTTCATCAAAAAAGAGAAATTGGATCACTTATGGTTCAGAGAGAAACGGCTCTTCAAAGATATGCCACTCAAATATACTAAAGATACAGAAACCAATAAATCCAAATTGTATCCTTTGAGATGGAATATCTACTTTCAAGAATGGCTGAAAATTATTCGCAGGTCGGAGATACTGTTCAACATGAATACGATCCCAACTTCGCAAGTTAGAGAAGTGCCCTCAGAAATTGAAGATGTTCACCCTTTGAACTCTACGGAACCATTATTGAACTGGCAACAAAAGGACCTAAACCGCACTGATTTCAACCACACATATAAAAAGTGTCACCAAAATGTGCTGAAACAATTTAAATTTGCTAACGTATGGAAGAGATTATTGTTGGGCTCAGAAGAAGAGAAAGAGAGAAGGATCCGCAATATCTGGAAACCTTTAAATCAGGTTCCACTGATGAAATCAGAACATTTCTTTTAGGAGGTTCATATTACCAACTAAATCACACTGATACAGATACCGATCAATATTGCTGCATCTGTCTTGTTAGTGAGCGGCCAGAAACTTTAGAGCATTTTTTTACAGAATGCCCTATTATTCAATCATTGAAAACAAGGTTGAACATCTCTTCAACAAGTTTATTCGGATTAATGAACTACACCAGTACCCCAGAGGAATGGCAAAGCATAAATTCCTTGCTGATCTTTATCAAAAATACCAAATTTGAAAAGAAGAAAAACTTTGAAGAATAATAAATTGAAAGAATTGACAGATCCCCGTTATTTATGGAAGGTTTGGAAAAGAAACTCAAATAATTTCTAATACAGAGTTCGGTGACTAGTTAACTGAAATGAAACAATTGACTTACATATACTGATGGTTTGAATTTAAAAAAGACTTACTGATTGCACTCAACCAGTGCTTTTTTTACTTATTTCTTGGTTGGGAAATCTTGATACGAAAACGGGCTTTATTACGTAATCTAGTAATTAGCGAGTGGTTATCAAAAAGATTTTTCTAGAAATAAATGTGTTTAAAATAAAAATAAAAAATTGGCCGAGACGTTTGGGAGACGCGGGCCTAATTGTTTCGACGAGGTCTCAGATTTGACCGAATTTGTCCTGGTTTTTCAGAAGATTCGTCCCTCAAGGGGCATCAAACCATATAAGATCTCGAATTTTGCTAATTCTGATATTCATCTTATTAATTGAAATAAGGAAACAAAATATAAGTAATACAAAAGAGGAAAAGCGGTATACAATATCTCGAGATGTAAATAGTTCAGCGTAAAAAAATTAAAGTGATTCTCTTCAATTTTGGTAGAGTCATTATCATTATAAGATTCATGTTAGAGAGATAACTTTGTCAATTTTTCAAATTCAGATGAAAGAATTGGTGTGGTCAATATATGAGAGAGGAAATATATATATATTCAAGTATCTTCCGCGAAGTAGTTTTGAGAAAATATACTGTATTAAAGTGAAGTTCAAACGAGTGCTAGCATCTTGTGGTTGGAAAATTCGAAATAAAATATTCGGTTGAGAAAGGGAACTGGAGCCTGAAGTTTGAACTCGAGGTTCCAAGTTCCAAGTTCCAAGTGTTACCCCTAGGGTCCTTCCTTATCGGTTCAGCCGCAGCTTAAAGTCGCGACTCGCGACTAATCTTTCCCTATTTTCAAGTTTCAAGTTTCTCATGAGCCCCGACTCCTAAGTTCTAACCAAGTGTCCTGTTGAATCTGATATGAACGCAAACTGAACCAATTGGCAGATATCAATAATCATTTGATAAAGATTGAAAATCGAGTTTTCGTACATTTTTAGATTTTAAAAATTACCTTATAGCCTATACTAGGCATCGAGATTCGACACCGTCTATCATATGGAATCTTGTGTTTTGTTTATAGTTATTTACAGCGGCGTGACACGTCTAGATTCTGGACTGTAGTGACCACTGACAACTTATTATAAGTCTTATAATTACAACTTATATACGTACAACTTACAAGTTACAACTCGATAGGGTGATGGCGGGCGTCCTATTACCAATAAATATTGTGTTTAAATTAAAATCAGTTGAATCAGAAATCAGATAACATCCATTATCGAGCTGAGCGTATTTTTAGCTTGACTCTGCCAGAACAACACACTACCCCAGAATAGACTAGCCTAATATGTCAGATGAATTCATAAATAAAGCCACAAATACAATCAATACGTATACTAATATCAAGTACTTGAAGAAGGCAATCATCAAGAATGAATACTCACTGCAGAACATCAACTTTACCAGATTATTGGTCTGGAAATCAATAATATTATTAGAGAGCTTGAATATTCAGTATTGGGATGATAAGTTATTCAAGTCCAGAGCCATCTATGAAATATATTATAAAGAATTTAAAGTGCCATTCCATGAGCTAGGCAGCGATCATTTATATTATCAGAAAGGTCCCATACAGACTAATATACCAACCAAAAATCACAAAGTTGAAGTCAACGGATCATATAAAATTGAATCATCTAAAGTACAGATAAATACTGACCCACTCAGCAATTCCACTTCACAGTTTTCCACTGCCTATGGGGAAGAAAGGGACCTCGATATTTTGAGGATTATAATTATGGACATTGAAAGATTATTCCCAGGTGAGAAGTTATTCATGAAAGACTTGACCCATAAAAGAAACCTTATAGAGATACTTTTCATTTGGAACAAATTGAATTCTACTGTTGGATACAAACAAGGTATGCATGAAATTTTAGGTCTAATTTATATGAAGATTCACGAAGAATCTATCGATTTAACAAAGACTAAACTCGAAAGTAATGAAGCGATTACCAAATCCATCATCAATTTATATGATGCAAAATACCTAACTAATGACATTTTCATAATATTCAATCATTTCATGATCAACTTACTGATAAACTATTATCAAGAATCAAATCTAATTGAACAAATTGACAAGTTCAACAAAAACCTAATCAAAATTGATCAAAACCTACATTACAATTTGATAAACAAATTAAAGATAGAATCACAATTCTGGCTTATAAGGTATTATAGACTCTTGCTTATTCGAGAACTCGGTATAGATACAAGTATCAAGTTATGGGACAAACTTATAAGTATAGAAAACTGGGAAGTCAAAATAATTGAGTTACTCCCATATATAATAACAATGCTTTTAATCAACATCAAGAAAGAGTTGATCATCAGTGATTTTGGTGAAGGTTTATATTTATTGTTACATTATCCTATAAATAATTCAAATGGGAATATCTTCATTGATAAAGTTTTCCAGAATAGTTTTAAATTGATGAATTGTGAAACTGATCAAGAGTTGTACAAGCTAGGTTTAAAATTGAATCAAAAATATAACCCTGATTTGGGAGAAAAGAAAGGATTGGAGTTTGACAAGATGAGATTGGAAATGAGATTAAAGATGAAAGTTTCCAAAATGATGAAGTAACTCGATCTTTTCCAAGGTGAACTGGAAGATCAGTGACATTATTGCAAAAGTCTATAGATACCTGTTATACTATATACGCACTATACAAATGTAGATTATTAGCTGTATATTATTTAACGCAAATGCTTCCTTCTGGTTTTCATCCAATTGAGTGACGCCAATAGTAATAATGAGTTGCAGATTATTGAAAGTTGAAAGTTGAAACTGTCATAGACCTGAGTCCTAGCTCCGATTGAAATAGGCCATAGCTACAACATCCACCGAGCCCCGAGTCCCTGACATTATCGCTTTGGGCCAAATGTCTGTCAACAGTTAATGACCGGTCATAAATATTAAATATAATTATTCAGAAATTACGAATTAGAATCAGCACGACTAAATAGCATTAATATGACATGTTAGAACTTAGTACGATCATAAATTCGTGGCATGGCATGACATGGTTGGTCCGACGGCTTTAGCCTATTGCCAACAGATATATTACGTAGAGACGCCATTCAGAATCAGAACCGGGAACCCATCCATGCCAGAAGTTAGAACTTAGAAGTTTCAAGTTAGAGTCTAAGAAGTCAGATCGCTGAACACACCACTTTGGAAAGTCAGCTATACACTAAATACACAGAGACTCGAGACTCGAGAGATGATTGCAGCTCAGATGATCATCCGATATCGCACTCAGCCAATGGTAGCCGCACCCCTCTCTCTATCTGCCAAAATTCAGATGGCTATCAGCTGTAGCCGCGTCCCACACGACCTTCAAGTTTTCTTATTATCTCACTTTTCCCTCGAGAATAACTAGTAATTATCGCCAAATTATCATCTTTTATCTGATAATTGTTAATTGCCTTCATAAATTAGCCGCCGATTACATTATTTGCTTATTGGTATATTGCTCTTCTGCTTCCCATTTAGCTTCATATTTACTTCCCACGTTGCACACGCTAAGATCGCAACCTCTTTTGAAGTTCACGTATCCATCGATATTTGCACATTGCAATCTTCATCGTTTACAGATAAATTGATAACAACCTTCTTCAATTTATTAGATTGACCACATTCAGGTATAAACTTGTGACACTGATGCAATATGACAGATGAATATAGCGACACAATCAGAGAAAAATTGAAACAAGATACAAGTCTGAAATTGAACTCTTTAAATAATATTGATGTGGACTGGTTCTTGAGAAGTGTCTCTCTCTCAGACTACAATTCAGATTTAGCACTCAAAGAGTCATCACAATCTATTTCAGAGGAGCGACCTTCTCTTGCAGGAAACTTATCAAATTTGGGATCTCAGAATACTATCAAACAAGACTCAAATGTTAATACATTAAACAATTCATTGAATAACTCAAGTGAAACAATAAATAATCCAAGAACAAACAATACTGATAATCATTTCCATAGAACAAGGTCAAATTCAGTCTCTGCAAACACTTTGAGAAAGACAGTTACAACTCCATCAATTTCATCAGTCTATGATCCCAAACCGGTTCCAGAGAAGCAGCAAGGCGGAATCTTTAGTAGAATCAAGAACAAATTTAAAAAAGAGAAACCTTCTAGTGCTCCTTTGGTTAAAACCAATAGCAACAATTTATCAAGATCAAACTCAAGGACTGGAAGTCTTTCCAGAACAACTTCAAGAAATGATTTTAAACTTGATACATATGAAGATAGTCGTTTCAAGAATAAATTATCAAGATCTATTTCGACACCAGTTCCAAACGCCAAAGGGGTCGATCCTAGATTAGAAGAGTACATTAATTTCTACAAAAACCAAAATTTGAAAGTCAAGAGATTATCCGTCTCTTCACCAATAGATCATCATTCAGCATCAAACATCAATCTCAATACGACTAAAGCATCAGAACCAATTAAGTTAGATTGCGCAGGAAAACCAATACCTGCTCACCCGAAATGCTCACCGCTTCCATCTGCTCTTATAAATAAAAGAACATACGAATCAGCATACGAGCATCAGTTGGATCAACAGGATCAACAGGATCAACAACAGAAATCAGTCTTATCATTTTTATCAAGGAAGAAAACTAATGTTGAAAATAACTCTTTATCAAGAGTAGCATCAATGGTTTCAGATACTTCAATCAATAGTATCCCATCTCCATTACAGTCACCAATCCAATCTCCAATCCCGGAAGAAAATTTACCAGATGTTGATATTTATCCACCATTGAAAGTGGTCGCATTCCATTCATCTGTGTTTGCTATTGATCCACCGCAACAAATTCCATCAAGATCTCCCAGAAAGGGGAACGTTGAAGTGTTGAAAAATGGAGGAGGCGTTATTATTCATCCTTTAACTGAAGAAGAAAAATTGGAGCATTTAAGACATGTTGGCGGAGGAGTTGTTGTTGGTGGGACAGGAAATTTAAGAGTTGTTGTTCCTCAAACAGAGTCTAATGGTTCCAATCCTTCTACTGAAAGTCAATCACCAATATCTAAAAGTGACGATAAAGAACACAATGAAAAAGTGGACCCGGATGAGGTGAATGTTAATAAGACAGCTTCTAATATAGGTATTGATAAACCTATGGTATCAAGACATAATCATAGCTCGAATAGTGAAGAGATAGTTCATGAAAACTTAACAATGGATTTGTTATATACAAGATGCTGTCATTTACGTGAAATATTACCTATACCATCCACTTTAAAACAGATCCCAGCAAATTCAATGGGCCCTTTACCAATACTTCAATTAAGAAATCCTAGGCCTTCTCTAATTGAAATATTAACTTTTGCGGATTTTGTACGTATTGCACCCATTGCATGTGTTTCACTTGATGGTGTTTCACTCTCCCCTGAAATGTTTAGAATTTTATTATCATCATTGCAAAATGTTCAGAAATTATCTTTAAGAAACACTCCAATTGATTCGGAAGGTTGGAAATTATTATGTTGGTTTCTATCAACCACACAGAGATTAAACAGATTGGATATTACTCAATGTGCATCACTTTCAGTTAACATTCAAAAACCTAAAAAAGGGAACTCAGTTGCAAGAATGGAATGTAATAAAGATAATCGTACAGAAATGGATTGGTCTTTATTCACTGCTACTATTGTCGCAAGAGGTGGTATTGAGGAAATGATTTTAAGTGGGTGTAAGATCCCATTTGACCAGTTTGAACAATTTATGGAATTGGCTGCGTCCATAAGAACTGCAAACTTGGGATTAGCATATAATGAATTAACTGCAAAACACATGAAATTGGTTGCTAAGTGGACGTCATTGAATACGTCCGTGGGTATAGATTTGGGCTATAATGATTTATCTGAAGCTTTGCAACCATTTATTGATTTATCTTTAACCAACTATATTTCAAATCTTTCATTTATTTCATTGAATTCAACCAACTTATCATTTGGTGATACGTTCATCAAATTTATCTCTGGTTTTGTTAATGTTCCATCTTTGAAATATCTTGATTTATCAAATAACAAGAAATTATTCCCTAAAATTCTACCAATTTTGATAAGTTATATTCCGTCTTTCCCTGGATTGAAGAGAGTCTTGCTAGATGATAATGATTTGAGCACAGAATCTTTGGTTAGAATATGTGAAATGTTACCTCAATGCACTGGGTTGCATTCTATATCATTAGTTGGGAATAAATTTGATGAAACTGCCGCTCGTGCAATAAGTGAAGCATTAAAAGTCTCAAAATCTCTTTATGTGATAGATTTAGATATTGATAATTTACCCTCACATTATAAACAAGAAATTGGTCTATATACCATGAGAAATATGGAATATGTGCTATATGGTCGAGATAATATCTCTAATACTGATGAATCATTGACTGATCAATTAACTAAATTATTGGCCAACAATGGAGAAGATTTGGATTACAGCTCCGATGAATTCCAAAGATTTATGAGCAAATTGAAGAGTTTAAGAGCAGAGATCTTAGAAGCAACAAGTGACTTGTTTAAATTACAACAAAGAGGCGAATTGAATACCGAAGGTAAGGAAACTTTAATCAGATTATGTTTCCTTGATTCTTCTATGGAGAGAGGATTGGATCTTGTTGATAAACATGCCCATCGCCCGCATAATCATGTTGCTAAAGCAATTACCAGATCAATACGTTCTGAAAATATGGTTGTAAGAGAGGACGGTGCTTCTCCATTATCATCAGAGGAATCTGTTGAGGAGGATGCTCAAGAGTTGAAGTTCGAAGATGAAGCTGCTATATCAAGATCTTCTTCCAAGACAGCATTAAATAAGTTAGATAAAGAAGAAGGTTCAGTATTAAAATTATCGAAAATGAATTTACATAAGAATCATTCCTTCCAAGATTTAAAGCATATGTCTGGAGAAGGTATAAGAGAAAAACTTTCAAACACAAAAGACCTTGGGAAAATAGTAGATTATCTACAAAAATTAAGGGAAGAAGGTATACCATTAGAAAAAATCTACCACAAAGATGAATCAAATTGCTTAAAGTTAGAGTCTTTAAAGAACCTAAGGTATATAGCCAAAGAAGGTAAAAGCAGTGATTCCAAAGGAAACAGCCGTGCAACTGAAGGTTCAAGGGATGAATCAAGTTCGATTGACAAGCTGAGTTTTAGTGAAGATGATAATGATGGTGATGATGATGATATTTCCATTAATAGTGATTTTTCAGATGATGAAGCCGACAATGCATATGATCGATTATTAAAAGATATCGTCAAGGTGAAGACAAAGGATGTTTAATGATGGTGATGGTTTATGAAAAAGTATAGAATATTTAATGGACTAGGTTTACGTGGAAGATTAATAGTTACAAGAAGTTGTCAGATGTGTATCTTTTGCGTATAAAAGTATGATACAAAATAATAATCTAATATTTAATATAATAATTTGAGAAAACTTGATGCAATTCATGAATTATAATTAGTTAGTGGCGATGAATCTACACATAGTCTAATCATTTATAATTTATAATACACAGATGATACCATCTCATTAACTAGTTTGAACCAAACTCTTCATAATTCCATCCACTCTCAGCTCAGCCAATAAAACAAGACTAATAATCATCATCCTCTTCATCCTCCTCCTCTTCGTATCCTTCAGCTCCCTGTACATCTCTTTTCTCTGCGTTCTCAACCTCCTCAGCTAAATCTTCACAAGCATCAATCCAGTCCGCATATATATCAACCGGTTGACTCAATGCGTTTATTGCACACTGAAATGTCTGTCCACAAATCTTGCAATGTAATTCACCTAACCCATTTTTCTTATCTATAGTACAAATTACTGATTTTTCATGATTACAGAAAAGACATGAGAACTGAGTATCTAACTTCTGTTTGATTTTTTTGACTGGCTTAGCGGACGACTTTCTTTTTCCCTGTTTGTTAGTTGTTTTCCTTTGCGGCATACATCGTTATCCATATCGCACTCACCATATTGATCTGCCACTAAAAGTATCTTCAAATCTGCAATTCTTTCTCTGTTGTTTCTCTTCTTTCTCTTGGTAAACCTGAAGAAGCGCATTACCCGCTCCACAATGAGAAAGGTAGTGCACAACCCACTTATTATCTAATCAATGAGGTGTGCGAAACCTGAAAAAAAATTGAAATTTTTTAGATAATTTTCCTCACTGATAAAGTGAAAATAATTCACAATAAACTAAAACTTTTTTACTGGGAATAAAACAATAATACAAATCAGTTAAAATGGCTAGAAAACCTACAGCAAAGACTACTTCTCCTAAGAAGCCAGCTGCCACCAAGGCTGCTCCCAAGAAAAAGGTCTCCACCAAACCAAAGGGGAAAGTTGTTAAAGGTGAAATCGATACTACTACTGCTGAAGAACAAATTGAAAAATTAGAACAAAAGCAGATAGTCTCCAGCACTGTGCTTGATAAAGCTATAAGTGAATTAGTCAAATATGTCGCTGCAAACTCCAAACCAGAAGAAAATAAATTGTTCGATGATGAATCCTCAAATTTATACTTACAAGCTACTACTAAGAAATTTTATTCAGACAGGCCAAATTTAAAACCAAAGACTATCAAAGTTCCACACTCTATATTTGATTTAGAAACTATTAAAGTTTGTTTGTTCATAAGAGACAATATTATCAGTGAAGATATCTTGGAGAAAATTGAAGAAAGTGAAATAGTCAACTTGAAGAAAATTATTACATTAAAAGACTTAAAAGGTGAATATAAACAATACGAAGCTAAGAGAAAATTGTTAAATGAATATGATTTGTTCTTGACAGATGATTCTTTAATGAATTCTTTACCAAAAGCTTTAGGTAAAATTTTCTACCAATCTGCCAAATATCCATTACCAATTAAAGTTGCTCCAGCTAAAGCTTATAAAGATAATAAATTATCCATCTCTGTTGATACTTTAAAGAATCAAATTACCAAGTCATTATCATCCGTTTCATTCTTGCCACCAATGGGTGTTAACGTTTCAATCAAATTTGGTAACTCATCTTTTGAACCATCAAAATTAACTGAAAACATTACAGAAATAATAAAGTTTTTCGACGCTACATCATTGAGACAATTAGCCATCAAGACAGAAACATCACCATCAATCCCAATATTCTTCGCAAAAGATTTATACAACGATGAAGATATCTTAACCCAAGAATCCAAACAAGTTAAGGAAAGTGATGATAACGATGAAAAATTCACCGGTTTCGAAAAAGCATTATTGGAATTAGCTGCTCCTGAACAAGTTGCTAAGATTTTGGGTAGAAAAATGGGTAAAATTAACAAGAAAAAGTCTATCGAAAAAAAAACTAATGAATCAAATGGTGTTAAGAAAGTTGTTAAATCCAAAAAACCAACTAAAGTCACAAAGATTTCTAAGAAATAGATAGAGCATTTTACCATATAATTGTACATTAGTTGATTTAGTTTTATAATAAAAATTTTCCGATAACTTTTTTGAAATTGTAATATTAGAGTATGTAACTATACAGGAGGAGGTAAAGGAGTCTTGAAAGTATTCACACTGATTTCCTGTTTAGTGTTGCCATATTCTGGCGGATCTAAGATGATTATAGGATTCCCATTTGAATTTTCAAATAAAATCTCTGTGCTCAACTCCGGTAACTCTTCATCATTTGGCTTATGGATTTGTTCAATCTTATCTCCTAACCTTTGGAACAACAAATGACTGATCTCTTCAGGTGAATAAATAGCTTTCATATTAGGACCGTCTTCTTCTCTGCTTTCCCATCCAACAGGTGGAGAGGGAGGAGGTGAAATCAAAAATCTTTTCCCTTGATCAGGTAATTTGAGAAAATCTTCAGTTGACAAGTAATTATCCTTCAATGCAAAGCCAGTTTTGAAACCCGACTGGCTTAATAATATTCTTAGATGTAGCGCAGTGGAGCTTTGTTCGCATATTATCAATATTCTTGTGAATCTCTTCAAGGTGATGAATTTTATGGTCTCAAGAGGCGGAGAATTTTCAAGTATTTTTTGGTTCAATTCCTGGATGAGAGCCGTATCATCGAGTTGTTCAGCCTCAAAGTTGGTGATGATCAAAGTGTTTGTGTTTGAGTTCATATTTTTGTTTATCGTTATTTATACTGAACTGCTCTTGTGGTTTTCTTCGAGTGATCGCTGGTTAAACGTCATGTTGGATTCTTTTCTCTGTGTCAATTTCAATTTGAAAACCCGCACGACTTTTGCAGCAATAAGCGGGTTCCTTTTGTAACGATATGAAACCAGCTATATATAGGTTGCCAATATTAAATATTTATACAAACGTTGTAGATACTGGTAGCACAATATTATGATTGCAGTCAGAAATAACTCGTTAAGGCATCCAGCTAACAGCTGGGAAAGACAATATAATTTAGGCGCTGAATACAATATCTCTTGGTCCTGCATATAACAGATAAACCATGTAAAGATTATAAAAGGTTTCTATATAAAAAAACAAAAAAAAAGTGCCTCTACTATTGATTTTGACTACACTAAGGAAAGCTATAAAATTCACATTAATATACACGACCATTCATCGAATTAAAGGCCATTTTGATGTAACTTGGTTAATTTATCTCTCAAGATTTGTTCATGATTTTCAATATATTTCAAATTTTCCAAATGTAAGTTCAATAACTTAATAATTTCTTCAATTGGATTTTCATTTTCCTTTGATTCACCATTTTTCTTTTCACTACTTGTCTTCTTCAAGAGATTCTTATTGAATTCATCTCCAACTAAATTGATTTCACTTATCAACGATGATAAATTAGACCCCATTGAATCTAATCTTTCATCCAATAATTCAGCATTATGATATGCTTTTTCTCTCAATTTATCAACAGATATAAATTCCCCATTTATATTACTACTGGACTTGAATGAATTGTTTGATAATTCAATATTGTTCAACAAAGTATCGGCTTGTGATTCATAATTATCTAATAATTGATCTAATTCATCTTGTTGCTTCTCCACAAAAAATAAATGCTGATCAATCTTATTTTGGATTGATTCTGCTTCCAATGTATCGGTATATAATTTTGATATTTTTTCTCCACTGATTGTTAATTGTCTATCCCACTTGTTTATTTTATCAGTATAAGAAACAAAATTCTTTGATGAATTTGATAGTTGATTTGACCATTTAGTAATCAAGTCTTCTAATGTTTTATTATTTAATGATATTGGTTGTGGTTTAGCATTTTGTTGTTTTAGCGAATCTTTTTCAATAGTATTACTTGTAAAGCTAACAGTTTTCTTTTCTTTATCTTCATCTTTTTTAGCCCCGAAGCTCAATGCTGGTTTATCGTCTTTTTTTTCTTCAGTCTTTGCGCCGAAACCAAAGCTTGGTACTGGTTTATCATCTTTCTTTTCTGCTGGTTTAGCACCGAAACCAAAACTAGCTGCAGGTTTCGATTCTTCTGTCTTTGCACCAAATCCAAATGTGCCTGCAGGTTTATCATCTTTCTTCTCATCAACCTTTTTAGCACCAAAGGAAAACGGAGTCTTGTCGTCTTTACTATCATCAGTTCTTTTAAGCGAAGAGCCAAATGGCACAGTTTTGGCAGGTTCATCCTTTTTAGCACCAAACCCACCAAATGATGGAGTAGCGGTAGCAGCAGGAGTTGAACCTCCTAATGAAAATCCAAACCTAGCTGGTTTAGTATCTTTCTTCTCTTCCGGTTTCAACGAGAACATGTTCCCACTGGCAGGAATCGTAGATGTTGAGGTTGCACCGAATGCTGGAGCAGCATCTTTCGTTTCGTCCTTTTTAGTGCTAAATAACCCACCAGAGGTAGATGCACCTGTGTTGCTACCAAATAATCCAGTGTTTGATGCTGTAGGTGCACTAGATTTCGCGCCAAACAAACCACCAGAATTTGCTGTATTAGTATTATTCCCACCAAATAAACCACCAGAGCTTGCAGTGTTAGTATTATTACTAGCTCCAAACAAACCACCGGTAGAATTTCCAGTAGTAGCGCCAGTATTTGTCCCAAACAAACCACCAGTAGGCTTATTTTCAGTTGATCCAAATGGAGAAGATGTAGCACCCGTCGTACCTGTATTAAACAATCCAGGTTTGGCTGTTGTTGAGCCAAACGGCGAGCTGGTTGCACCAGTATTACCACCGGATAATGGCTTGTTCTCAGCAGGCGCACTGGCACCAAAGAGTGGTTTATTTTCTGTAGGAGTTGGGTTGGCGCCAAATGAAAAGGTTGGTTTTGCACCTGTGTTTGATGAATCCAGGTTGAAATTGAATGCTTAAGAAGTTAGTAATCTCGAACTTGTCGAATGGGGCCAAATCTTTTACATACACATTGTGTGCGGGTGCCAGACTGCGGACTTGTAGATGATAGAGAACGGCCAATCTGATTCACAATTATTTGCATTTATTTGTTTATTGCAGTCCTCTGATTTTTTTCAGGAATTGAAGTTTTGAGGCGTGGCCGGGTAACATTCTCATACTTCTCATACTTATAAAGCAGCCCAGCTACAATGAATAGTGTTTAGAAGCAAAGAATATGGCTGATTTACAGGTGAGTTACTTCATGATATCCATTTGTGATACTGCTATAGGAAAAATGGCACTGTTGGAAAATTTTCAGAGCCAATTGAACAAGAATCAAGAAATTACTTATTTCTTGGAACCTTGAGCAGCAACAGCAGCAGCACCAGCTTCAGCAGCTTCTGGGTCTAAGTAATATGATGGCTTGACTGGTTTTAAGTTGTCATCCAATTCATAGACTAATGGAATACCAGTTGGGATGTTCAACCCGGCAATATCAGCATCAGAGACACCATCTAAATGTTTAACTAAAGCTCTTAAAGAGTTACCGTGAGCAGCGATTAAAACAGTTTTACCGACATTCAAATCAGCAGCAATGGTATCTTGCCAGTATGGCAACAATCTGTCAATGACCAATTTCAAAGATTCAGTTCTTGGTAAAGCAGTTTGGTCAATGTCGACATAACGTTCATCGCCAATTTGAGAGAATTCTGAAGAATCTTCAATTGGTGGAGGTGGGACATCGTAGGATCTTCTCCATGTTTGGAATTGTTCAGCACCGTATTCAGCTAAAGTCTGAGCTTTGTCCTTTCCTTGTAAAGCACCGTAATGTCTTTCATTCAATCTCCAGGTTCTGATGACTGGGATGAATTGTCTGTCAGCAACAGCTAAGGCGATGTTGGCAGTTTCGATAGCTCTGGATAACTTGGAAGTGTACAAGACATCTGGCTTCAAGCCAGATTCTTTCAATAATTCACCAGCTCTGTGAGCTTCTTTCCTTCCGGTTTCGGATAAGCTGACATCAACCCAGCCGGTGAACAAGTTCTTTTCATTCCATTCGGATTGACCGTGTCTAACTAAGATTAATTTGTGAACCATTCTGTGTATTTGTGGTGGTTTGCTGGTGAATCAAAGCTTGTTCTGCTTCCTGTGGGAAAAAATCTCTTCTTAAGTTGCTCGATTTCGTTCGATCGTGGGCCGACGGATCTCGATTTCTCAATTGCTCATCTGGTGATGCAATTTACAGTTTTTTTTTTTAATTCTTTCAACGTGTTGCAACAAGCGATTTGCAGCTCAAAAGTTACAATAAATTAAGATGTGGACATTATTTTGACATTAGTTTAATTTGTACAACGAACAGCTTCAATCGGTTCCCATACGTACTTCTTCTACCTTGGCGTGGTCAGCAGGATTGGCTGCACTCTCATATACCACGCTCTTAGGACCTTTTGTGAACTCACTCCATTCACCACGCAATTCAATGTAATATACCTTACTTACATCTTCATCTCCATAAACTGAACTGAAGAAAATAGATAGTTTGTGCACGTTAGCGAACAAGTGCCTTGGTAGGTAATGTTCGATGAATTGACTCTCATCTTGATCTTCAGCGTCTACATCATCTTCACCTTCAGAACCAATATGTCCCACATGCGGGTGCACTAGACTATATGTAGCCTTATTCTCACAATTGTCAAAGTCCAAATCAGTATTTTTGAACAATTTGATGTCCTTGGGACAGCTATCACCATCAGATCTGATAATTAATGAGTACAACTTGACATTCCCCGTGAATGGGATATTCAATATGATTTGTTCATCAGCGTCCGAGGTGAGACATGGGGAGAGCTTGTACTTGTTTGATTGAGTCCGGAAGATCTGTGGCGGTTGTGTTGCTGGATTGGATATGTTTAACGCTGTTACTTGATCGAGATTTATCTTTGGCAATAATGATTGTGATTGATTTGTGGGAATCGGTGGGACATGTGTGTGGTCATGGTCGTGATTATGATTATGGTTTCCGTGCGTATGTTCGTGCTGGCAGGACATCTTATTTGGTTGAAGAATCTACTCTGCTTTCTGCTCTTTGGCTCTTTCTGCTCTTTCTGTTCTTTTCAGCTTTTTCTGATCTGATGATAAAATTCAAAATTAAATCGAATTAAAAATAACAAAAAATAAAAATAAAATAAAAAGACCCCGGGTAAGAATGTTAGTGATAATACCGATTCTTTATCCTTCTTCCCTTCTTTTGCGAGTTCCACACCACTTTTAAGCAAAACAAGAAAATAAAATAAAAAAGATGGTACACACAGCTGAATATCTTCCAGATAGGGGCACCAACATCTCATCGATTCTCGCAGGCGGTTACGCTCACTCATTATCAAGAGAATGGCAAAATGAAAGAAAATTGGTGAAAAGTATGTTCATTTTCCCAATTTTTATTAGTGATATCCCTGATGAAGACACTCCGATTGAGTCATTACCAAATATAAGAAGATTTGGTCTTAATAAAATCGTTCCATATGTCGCTGGATTGGTAGCAAAAGGTCTCAGATCCGTTATCTTATTTGGTGTTCCCTTAGATCCAAACGCTAAAGATTCGGAAGGTACCAACGCTGATGATCCACAAGGTCCAGTTATCGCTGGTATTAAATTACTTAAGAAAAAGTTCCCAGATTTGTTTATCATGTGTGACGTTTGTCTTTGTGAGTATACCAGTCATGGTCATTGTGGGGTTTTATTTGAAGATGGTTCAATCAACAGACCAAAATCCGTGCAAAGATTAGCAGCTATTGCCGTAAACTACGCCAAAGCAGGCGCTGACGCTGTTGCTCCTTCAGATATGGTTGATGGAAGAATTAGAGAAATAAAATTAGGTCTTATTGAAGCTGATTTAGCTCATCGTGTTCTTCTCATGTCGTACTCTGCCAAATTTAGTGGTGGATTATATGGTCCATTTAGAGATGCTGCTGGAAGTTGTCCTTCTTTTGGTGACCGTAAAGCATACCAATTACCACCTGGCGGGAAAGGTTTAGCTCAGCGTGCCTTGATAAGAGATTTGGAAGAAGGATCTGATGCTATCATTGTTAAACCTTCTACTTTCTACTTGGATATATTGAGTGACGCTGCAAGAATTTGTTCTAATGTTCCGTTATGTACTTATCATGTTAGTGGTGAGTATGCTATGTTACATGCTGCTGCTGAAAAAAATATTGTTGATTTGAAAGTTATTGCATTTGAAAGTCATAATGGGTTTTTGAGAGCTGGTGCTAAATTGATTATCAGTTATTTCACGCCTGAATTTTTGGAGTGGTTGGATGAGTAATTGAATTAACTATGTTTGAATGAACTAGTCATTGTTATTGTATATAGTTTTCGTTCATTTTGATGGCTGCTGATCGCAAATATATGGCAAAACCTCATGAATTAAACACTATATTTGTATATACTTTGTATTCTATTTATTGAATTATGTAGGTATTAGTTGTTCTTCACGCTCTCTATGCTTTCTTTCATGAACTGGTTCAGGATTAGTTTCTTCCTTTGTATCATTGTGAACATTACTAATTTCATTCTTGATTTCGTTACTTGGAACTTCTGGAAGCACAACACCTCTTCTCTCCATTTCTTCTTTCTCTAATTTCTCAAATTCTAAATCTACTTCATGCTCGTCAACTTTTGACATATTCTCACTTAACATTGCCGATATCTCATTTTGATAACTGATATTCTCTTCTGTTTCATCTAGTAAGCTCTCTATCTTAGATACCGATAATTCATTATTTAATTGCTTCAATAATTGATTACCTTGATTCAAACCAGCAAATAATTTTTTCTCAATTAGCTTAAATTCAATGTTTGATATTAGCTCCTCCAAAGTGTGTAGTTGTTCAAAAGATTTGTTGAGTAGCGACTGCTGATATCTTTTATGTCTCAAGGCTAGTTTGGCCTTTTCAGGTTGACCCTTCTGAAGACACTGTTTCGCAATAGCTACCTCACTAGCAATCGTTAGTGATAGCTTTGATTGGTACTGGAGAAGTTTGTCTCTGTGGAGTTTGATGGAGAATATTGCTCTGTCATGTTCCGTGAGCTTCGGCGCTGATGTTGACAGTCCCATTTTATTGTGCGACGTAACCTGGATATTGGATACGCTGATATTCCCCTAATCTTAGATATCCATAAATCAACTTGTATCTACTTTTCTTCTGCTAGATAAGACGGGCTCATAATTACACGACATGTTGTAAATTATGGTCCGTCATTATCGGTCGGACGATTCCGTCACTTTCGTCACAAAATGCGGCTACAAACGAGCTATACACTAACTACAAATAATCATAATAGCAACATTTCATTTAAATAAACACCAATTCAAATAATATAATACAGAAACGGAAGCAGAACCAAATGGGTATAAATCAAGAACAAAACGAAAAATGAAAACATAGGAGATACGTGAGAGAAAAAAATCAATTAACGAATAGTCATAACTTTACGCATTTGCTTATCATTAGCTAAAGAACTTTCAGACTTGTTCAACTTGACTTTTGGACAATCAAACAAGGACCAGAATTTCAAGTTTTCATCACCTGCAACTGTCGCCAATGTAACACCATCGGGTGATAACGCACTATGTAAAATTCTGGAGTCATGGGCATTTGGAATTTCACCAGTCTTCTGTAACGTTGGATAAGCATATACACTTATAGTGTTATTTGGATATCCATGAGTTGCTGCGATCTCTTTACCAGTACCATTTGCATAACCCCACCTTAATGATGAGACTTGGGAACCAGCATCAATTGTATTAACTCTTGACCCAGTTGTGGTGTTCCAGAAATGTATCTTCTTATCGGAAGACCCACCACCAGTAGCTAATAAAGATGGTTGCGATGGGCACCAACTTAATGCCTTTATAGCAGCTGTATGACTGTTTTTCGTAAATTGTGGGACTGAGGATCTTGCATCCCAAATATTGACTATGTTATCATTACCACCTGTAGCTAACTGAGAACCATCTTGTCTCCATTCAATGCCACAAACTTCAGCGGTATGATTTCTCAATTCAAGTATAACATTTTGAGAAATTCTCACATCGTGATGGAAAATTTCACCTGACCTTGAACCTGATGTAACAATATGACTAGACCAACACTGGGCGCCAACCCTTGAGTTGTGGCCTTTCATTGTACGCAATTTAGTATTTGATTCGATATCCCATACTTCAATCAAGCCATCATCTCTTCCAATTGAGATGTATGAGCCATCGTCGGACCATCTGATTGAAGATATAAATACATCGCATTCGCATAAGAAGCCAACACTTCCAGAAGAAGCATTCCAAACATAAACTGCATCCTCCAAGGCAATTGCCAACAAATTGAAGTTTGACCAAGCAATCAAATTCAAGTAAAAATCATCAATCAATCCAGGGGCATCTAGAACTCTTTCAGGAGCTGTGGGAACCTTTCTTGCTCTAGCAGCGGCAGCGGACGGTTTAATAGCAAATATCTTTGATGTCCCAGTTGAGCTTAAGCTTGCTTTGGATATGTCAGTGAATAAGTTGATTGAAGGCTTTCTTTCAGGAGGTGCAGGTTGAAATTGTAGTATTCTTGAGTT
This sequence comes from Cephaloascus albidus, assembly GCA_030575015.1. Taxonomy (NCBI): domain Eukaryota; kingdom Fungi; phylum Ascomycota; class Pichiomycetes; order Serinales; family Cephaloascaceae; genus Cephaloascus; species Cephaloascus albidus. Next base: position 10,883 of record JAJMGN010000011.1, on the reverse strand, counting down.
AACTTCTAAACCACAAGCTTCAGCAACAGTCGATTTATAAAATTTGGATGATTGGGCTCTTATGTGAGTATCTGGAGAAGCACTGGGAACGGGGGTGATCTCTTCATTACACAATCTTCCTGAAGTTCCTTGTCTTGAAGGAATAAATCTATCCGCAGTAGGGACCCTACGTAATTTTCTTTGAGGAGATCCATTTCTCGATATATTTGCAATTGAGTTACTTCTCTCTTTCCAGTCCGATGCGACAACATTGAAGTTGGGTGAGAAGACAGATTTTGATCTTTTTAAATTATTTGTGGTAATATTGGGACTTAGTGGATTGAAAATGCGACGCTTTGTGGGAGAAGTTCTTTGTGGAGAAGTGAAATTAAATTTTTGGATATCATCACGAGCAGGCGAGTCGAAGAATAAGGAGATCTTACTCATCTTCGGGTTATTATGTTTGATGTGTGATAAATCATAACAGTATGAAGAAACAGAAAAAGGTGTAGTACAGTTATCAAAAAAGTAGAGAAACTGGATCTAAGACGAAGTATTTCAGATCTGTTGACATTTCGCCTAATTGGGAAACGAGTTCAAAATTCCACAAAATAAATTTGTGAGTGAGGATTACGGTGATCGGGGCTTGCTAACCGGCGAATATGAATCGACGATTGTTTCCCTCCTAGCAGGATTCGAAACATCTCGCTGTTTGAAACATCGTACGATGTTGCGAGTTAACCTCAGACCGACCAGCAGCGTATATCTGGTACCAGCCTAATTGAATAAATTTCATTGGCTGCATTGAATACTATAGAGCTGTTATGCTTTTGTTCAAAACGCTTTCTGGCAGTGTTGGCCCATTTGTGAATAGGCGTCGGTCCCGTTACAGAATATGATCTGAGAATCTCAACGTTCAAATAAAACGTTTTCATTGGCTGAACCAAAAAAATCTCATGATTTTAGTGGGTAGTTCGCGTTACGAGCGTTGTTTTTGTAGTAAAAGAATCAAAATGATTTTCATCCAATTAATTTATATATTTTTTCAATAAGATAAAGATACTTGATAAAGAGTAAATATACCTATTGATTAAACATGTTTTCTTCATCTATTCGTTCAGCTTTGAGAGTTAGAGTTGCCCCACGTTTGGCTGCTCCTTCTTTGAAGATCTCACAATTCAAACCAATTGCTATTAGAAATTACTCAGCTCATCAAGAAGAAACCTTTGATGAATTTACTACAAGGTATGTGTGTTTATAACTAAGCTGTTATATATATTAAGATTACTAATTTGTTTTTAGATACGAAAAAGAGTTCGATGAAGCTTACGATTTATTTGAAGTTCAAGTATGTATAATTCTCATGAGATTTGGTATAGTAATAGGTCAAGACGTAAACATACCAGTAACAAACAGGAACCTGAAATGGAAACTAATAGTCTAGCGTGTTTTGAATAATTGTTTCTCATATGATTTGGTTCCAGCCCCAGCTGTCATTGAGAAGGCATTAAGAGCATGTAGAAGAGTTAATGATTATGCCACAGCTGTTAGAGTTTTTGAAGGTTTAAAATTCAAAGTTGAAAACAATGATCAATATGAAGCTTATTTAGAAGAATTAAAAGATGTTAGAAAAGAATTAGGTGTTGACTTAAAGGAAGAAATGTACCCTGAATCCATTTAATTGAAAATTCAAGAGAAGCATTAATTTTAGAATTGGAAGTTTTGGTTTTTCATTTTATTAAAATATAATATTTATTTCACTTAATAAATTTATTAAATTAGAGAGTGTACCCATCCAACTAAGATGAATAAACAAATTATGACCATTTAATACTGAAAGTAGAATTATATTTACAAAAAAAAAATACGTAAAGATTAAATCAATTATCAATTTATCAAATCGCTGTAATTTACAACCCTCTCAACTGATTTAGCCCAACCGCCAATCTAGTCAACTCTCCCTGGTCCTCACTAGCGATAGAGCCTAGCTTATAGCTTTTCTTAAATTTCTTGAGATTCACCAACTCAAGGAAAACCTCATCGTTAAACTCACTCGAATTACCATCTACTGTCTTGTTCAAATGCTCTTCAATAGCGTCTCCAGACTCCTCGGCGACAATCAACTTAACAACGATCAAACTATCACAAGTAGTGACCCCGAAAGTGTTCAAAGAGCTCACTATATTAGTTATGGGAGACATGCACACAATAATTTCAGTATTAATAGTCTTTGTGAGCATTGTTTCATTTTGTTGGGATAATAACGCCTTATAAATTGCTGAGTATAAGAGTTCCTGAGATATTATATTGTCTGTGTTTATGAATGCAAAATTGTAGTCTTCATTACCTAGGATCAAGTTCTGTTTTATTTCAGATGTGTTCGTTATATTTCTGTATAGCGATATGAAAATTTCAGTTTCGAATTGAGGAAACTTGACGATTTGATACACCATTTGGGCTTTGGTTTAATTTTGCTTTCGGATTTTGAGAACAATCAGTAAAAGAGGATCAATCTCAGCAAAACTTCACCAGAAAATACCTTTTTTCTCTTCCTTACTCTGTGAAAAAACGGGTTCTGTTTTCTGGCCCAAATTAAAATCAGAATCTGGTTATGAACATTTGGTCAATATCAAAAGTCAGAAATTGAAATATCATCTTTCAGATAACAATCTCCAACACACTATCAAGCCACGATGGATATCCTCGAGGAAAATGTTTGGGATGCCGATACTACGGAGGCTTCTCAATGGGAACAGAGCGAAGGAGATGTTGTGGAAAGGGATGCTGATCTGGAGCTCCGGTTCAGTATACCTGATAATTCATTCGATGCGACAACGTTAACTAATACTACGAATCAAATACTAGATGAGCTGGTTGCATACATCGAAAAAGCTGACAAAGTGAGCTTGAAAGAGTCAGCAGATCCTTCCCAAGATTATGAGTTCGGAAACTTCAATGATCTGGTTACTTCAAAAGAAACGGAAATAGAATTTTACAAGCCTTTAGATGTGATACTATCCAATATATTCGAGCCAACTAAGCCAATTGAAAAGAGTAGCATTATTCAATCAATGGATTTACTAGATACAGGGAAAACAAGAAAATTGTATTACTCATTCCAAAGACCTTCACGACAATTTATATTCCCGACGGATGGTAATGCCTCAAGAAACTTGATAAGATTTGCTAACTCCTCTTATGATATAAAGACAAGAGAGACAATTGGTGAGTGGATATCGTCTGAAAAGGGGACAGTAGCAAATGCAATCACTGATAACAAAACCAAAAGAAATACAACGATACTACCTTCTAAAGCTCTTTTCAGTTGGTCTAGTTCAGAAACCCATAATAATGAAGATAATATATTGGCTGATTTGACGAGTAATGGTATCCAAGATAAGCCTGTTGAGACTGTTAATGATCGATTACAGAAAGTTATCAAAAGTAAAGCGAACGCATATGAGAAGGAAAGAGTCAAGAAAGAGAAGTCAGAGGAAGAGAAGAGGATGAAGGAGATGGTTCAAATACGGAAAAAAGAACAATTACGATTAGATTTGGAAAGGAAAGAAAAGTTAATCCAAACGAAAGCAGAGGAGGAAAGACTAAAGGATGAACTATCAAAAAGGCCACATGGGTTTAATATGTTCAGTCTCAAATCAAACAATTCAAAAACTAGCGTGACAAGACCAAATTCATCACTTGATTTCAAAAAGAAAAGGTTTTCCTTGGGCATCATGTTTGGAAAATCCAGTTCAAGATCATCAACTCCCCCTCAGACAACTGGATCAGAGACTGACTTTCCTACACGAAATTCAGTTTCTGGAGATGAAATAAAGCCAAATAGAGACAGTATGCAGTCGAATCAAATCAGCGCTACTGAAACCAAAGAAGATAACAATTCTGAAGGCGATAGCTTTGTAAATTACCAGCTGTTAGAACCAAATGACTTCGAAGTGAGCAATGAAGATAAATCTGTTGCTGATAAGGGTGAGCCTCTGAGGCTATTCCTGGAGTCTAATTCAAAATTTAGTCGTTTGTCAAATGACGATGATTTCTCTGATTTTGCATCAATACCTATGGTTAGTGAACCACCGATTCCCCAGACAAATCTGCCTCGCATTACATACCAAGGTAATTTTTTGTCTTCAAATATGATCAATGGTATACCCACAGCTCTGACAATAATACCGGATATTACATCGCCAATAATACCTTCTGGTACAAATTTTGAATCTGCATTAATTCCAAAATGTACTAGTATCAATCTACCGGAAAGGGCTGAGTCTCATATAGTTGATAATGATGATGACTTTGATGACTTTGGTGATTTTTCTCAGTCACCGGTAATCGATTCTGTTTCAGTGTTCGGATCAAGCACAGCTGCTTCAACAACTTTAACTAAAAACATTGGAGGTTTTTCATACTCAAATCCAATAAGTCCAATAAATCCTACATTTAACTTGAGCACGGTGTTGATTCCTACAAAAAAATCAATAGATCACTCAAACAAAAACCTGAACGTTCAAAATCAAAATCGAACATCCATGATAAAAAAACAAAAAGCTCACGATGATGATTTGCTACTTTTATGAGTATGACCTTGCATGATATAATACATGTAGCTTTTATTTAGACCCTTTTAATTACACAGCTTGAAAATGTTTCCGTTCACGTTCTATGAAACAACCCAATCCCATGAACGCTTCATCTAACGTTCTTTCATAATACTGTTCAATTCTAAAACCGGCACCTAAGAATTCTTTGCTCGTCTTGAATTCATTCATACGGCCATCACTATAATCTTTAACCACGTAATTCTTAACCATTTCTCTATCACCATTGAATGGAGTAAAGGGTACTTCTATCTCGGGAACTGCAACTCGTTTCTTATGTGGATATGCTTGTTGGTTGATCTGGTCAGTTATCTCTTGTAATTGCCTCTTTCTGGAAGTTGACCTCTTTAATAGCGTTTGATTCATCTTATTTATCAAATATTCGGGTTTTGAATCTGAGTTTTGGATACTGTTCAATACTTCTTGCTTTGCTTTGTTTTTGAATTCCATTTCCTCTTGTTCTATTTGTCTTTGTAATTTTAATCTTTGATCTTGTAATTGTTTAATGTGATCTTGGTTTTGGTGGAATGAGGCCAAATCCTTCTCTTGCTGTAAGTTCTTGTTCCAAATCTCTTGCTTATTCTCTTGTTCATAGCTTTTCAATTTGGATTCAGTTTCTTCAGCGTCTATTCCATTTGTAAGATTGTATATGATCTCTTCTATTTCCTCTAGATATTGATTATAAGCACTTAGGTCATGGAAATCATGCTGCGTCTTATTATACACAGCAGACACTTTCCTTCTGATATCGATTTCTCTCTCTATTTGTATATCTTCAAAAATCTGTTTTTTGAACTTGTTCTTTCTCAATATTCTTCCACATTTTGGATACGGACAAGGCGCTGGACCTAAAGAGAAGATTCTGTCCACACAAGACTCGCATATCTTGTGGTAGCACTCGGGATTGACCAAGAAGGTCATATTTGGAGACAAATACTTGTCTGTTTTACAGATGGGACACATGTCCTTCCCTCTATCCTCTAATCAGTTAGTACCATGCCAAAATGCGTAAATAGTGAATACGGTGAAAATGCTTCAATTCCACCGCAGAAAGCACAGGTATAAAGCTAAATCTACTCACCAGCTACCATTGTTGATTATTTAGCTGTGACCACGAATTGCTATTGATATATTACGGAAGGCGTTACGGTGATTTTAAAATATTGGTGACAGAAACGTCATTTTGAAAGTGCTCATCGCATCCGAAATCACGGTTCACATGAAGTCGATTTTATAACCCAACCGTAACAATTTGATAAAACAACAAGGCAAACTCCAAGAAAGTTGCAATTCATATTCATATTCATCAGAGCGAAGCTGATCAACGAAAGCAGAGTCCCAAACTTAACACACAGTGAGAGTTGCTTCTTCAAGTGGAAACAACTGGGAACCTCAAAATTCTATTCTGCTAGTTATGCTGGCTGAACATGTTGTTAATAGTTTCGTCACACCAGCTCTCAAGCAGTTGATACCGATAGCTGTGGTATTGTTGATGGGCTATTGCAACTATACGTTTGGCTATGTTCTCTGCTACAGTGAGATATATATACATGACAGCAAAGGCGTCGCCATAACGTTATGGGTCTTATTTGGCATTGTTCAACTTATCATTTATGGTTTATGGGCACAGATCATGTTACTGGGACCGGGAAAGTCACCAAAGATAAAGCCATACAATTTGGCCCAGAATGAAGATCCTGATAACTCATTTTCCTCGTTACCGGATGCATTTCTTTCTGATTCGAGCGGATATCCTTTCTGGTGCACTGCTTGTCAGTCTATAAAATTGCCTGGTGTGCATCATTCATCTGATGCAAAAAGTTGTGTCTTGAGGATGGACCATTATTGTTTTTGGATTAGTTCAGTGGTGGGTCAAAAAAATTATAGGTATTTTGTGAAATTTGTGCTCTGGTACTGGAGTTTATTTTGGCTTATGTTAATTCCGTTGATACGATATACTGGAGAGAATTACCACAGAAGAACTACAGGTTTGAATGGAAATTTCATTGTGTTATACGTTGCGTGTGTATTCTGGCTTATAATGTTAACAGCTTTGTTCTGTTCCCACATTTTGTACATTGTCAGGAATCTCACAACCTTGGATGATATTTCCAAAAAAAATAATAGAAGAAGACTTGGTGGAGATAAAGAACCAGTATACCAATACGTTAATTTAAAATATCATGACTCGAGGTATGTTGTTCAATTAGACTTGGACGAAAACCCCTTTGATCATGGTATGAAGGAGAACTGGATTAGGTTATGGTTACCTTATTTGAGTCATTTACAAGTTGATGATATAGAACTACAAAAAACAGACTCAAATATAATTACAAGCAATAGGAATTTGGCTCTCAGTTTCATTTTTTTCTTTATACCGTTTATAGATGCAAAAATGGCATCTCCAGAGAATTATACTGAACGTCCGGATGAAAAAATATCAAAAGAAAACAAAAATTATGACACAACTGGTTTGGGTCAGCAATTCAGCTCATCATTTATCAATCACTGCAATGAGAAAATTAGCTCTGGGATGTGTTCATGGCCACCCAAATACCAATCAAGTGAACAGGACGTTCAGCTTGAGATTATTGAGGATCGATAATGATTGAAAAAAGGGTTTATATGTTACAAAATGGGAGGGCTTTCTAATAATATTTTTATCGGCGCTTATATACGATATATAGTATGATCTGTATTCAAGTAATGCATTATGATGTCGTTTGTATTCTGTAATTGTAATTATCAAAATCACTTTTATTATCTCATTATTTGAAAACTATAAAACTAAGACAGTGAAAAAAATAATCAAGAATAATCTAAAATATTCATCATTAAATTATACATTCATACCAGAATAATGGTCAATCAATTTGTGTTCATTAAGAATAGTTTCTGATCGATAATTGATTCTAATATCAGGAACATTTGACTTTTCAATGTTGTTGCCATCAATTCCGGTCTTTCCAAATGAGCTACCCAACCAGTGCTTCTTGATTTGATCTTCGAACCCTGATTGCTCAACAGAATTTTTAGCTAATTCACACATATCAACATTTGACAATTTATATATTTGAGCTGCAACTGAATATTCTTCAATCAAAGGTTCTCTTGTATACGAAAATTGTAATGGGTCATCAGTAGATAATGAGACATTCAAACCTCTTTTGAAATATAATGGGAATGGATTTTTATCATAAGTTAAGAACAATGCATTGTTTGATAATGGAGACATGGCAATTCCAACTTGATCAAGGTAATACAAGTATTGAACAAATGGTAATTTTCTTAATAAGATACCATGAGAAATGGATTGTGAAGTTAAGAATGCTGCAATAAGATGTTCTGGATCACCAGCTTCACCACAATGAGGTCTCAAGACAAGATTGTTGAAACCTCTTTTTGATCTATATTGATTCAATGAAGTTAAATTTGCATACAAGTAGTATAAGTAATATGAGTAAGGAGGATTAGTTGAGTAAGTCCAGTTTCTAGCACTTGGATATTTCTTGTGGAATCTTCTATCTGGTTTAGATTCATCATCAACTGAGTCAAATCCAATAACTCTTTGTAAGAAAATATGTAATTTTGGATGAGATTTTGGGTTCTTTGTGGCTTCAAATAATGGTTGGAAAAGATTCTTGATAACATCTTGAAATGATGAAATGATTGAACCTTTTTTGTAAACATCATATAATCTAGGAATTTGAATTAGCCATCTAACATTATGACTGAACAATGTATTATCAACAACCCAACTAGCTAATTTATCCCATTCATCAATCGATCTACCATAAACAGAGATACGGTATTCAGCCATTTGGTATTTTGATTGTTCTAAATCATCAAACACTTGTTGCGTAATTTCTGCTAAATATTTCCCATTTATGAAATTATCAGTCTTTAAGAAAATTTCTCTTAATCTCGACTCTCCAATTGGGTTATATTTCAAATTGAATTTATCGAATCTATGGAATGTATCTTTATGAGCATGCATATCTAAAGTATCAATACTCAAATCATAAGCAGTCAAATTCAAAGATTTGAAAACTTCATCAAGAGTTAAAATTTTACCATCACGGAAAATAACTTGCTCATCTGAGCAGGTTTTGATCTTGTATTTTATGAATCTCAATAAATGCTTTTGATTCATACATGCAGAATGATGGACGTGTGTATCAACTTTTCTAACATTGTAGAAATCTCTATGTGGATTCTTCTTAGAGTCCGAAGATTCTTGGTACTCATTTAATAATGAGTAAAGATTCCATTTGGCTTCAAGGTATTGTAATCTTTTAAACGCAAACGATTTGGATGGTCCATCTGAACTTATTGTAGTTAACTTATCTAAATCCATATAGTAATCTTTCATTGAAGGAACATCAACAATTCTCTCTTTCGATTTTGAATCAATGATTTGATAAACATCCTGATCATCAAGCTCAAATTCAAATGAAGTATCTTCATCTGGGATAACAAAATGATCCAAGTTCAAATCTTTCTTATCTAATGGATTATGCTTAATGAATTTATCCTTTGCTTGATAAGTTGGTTTGGGTGGCTCTGGATAAATTTTCCAACTTGCTTTATTTTTGGCGTTATCAGAATCATTCTGTAACGATAACTTTTGATATTTATGTCTTAAATCTAAACATTCTTTGACGTTTTTGTATAATTGAACCAATTCTCCTGATGGATATTCTTGAGCTTCATGATCATTAGAAACAGGATCTCCCATTTTTATAACAGACGAAGGTCTTCTGCTCTTGTTAACTTGACTAGTCAAGTTGGACTCACCATTATTTTTGTTCATAAAATGAGAGTTATTCTTGGATATTGGACTCATTGGAGAAATTGATGGCAAGTCAATGATTGACTGTCTTCTTTGCTTAGTTGGATGATTAGGTTGAGCTTGATCATTGGATTGAACTGCTTCGAAAGCCTTGATTTTAAGGTCTTGGTCCTTCATGAATTTTTCCTCAGCATATGAGAAGTGTGTAGAGACAGATCTGGAAGTATCATCTTCATCATTATCAGATCTGCCTGGTATATCAATAGCACCATCAAAGGACTTCAAATTATCATGGGTTAATTCATCATGGGTTAAGTCATTTGAAGAGTTTTCTAAATCAGATGGGAACTCCTCCAAAGACATGTCTTTGAACTCCTTGATATCATCAACATGGTTGTCCATTTTGCCGCTGGTTTTGGAAAGAGTGATCCACTTTAAAATCATCTATAAATCTGTAATCTGTATTCAAATTTGCAGAAAGGTAAAATCTTTCGGATCGTCACGTGGAGTTGCTTATATTAAAAGAGCCGCACACAAGATTCTTTTGTTGCAGCTGATCACTTTAACTGATTGTGGATATATCTATAGAGCAGAGTATGATAATGTGGTTGATAACTGGCATTAATGTGAGCGGAATATCTTCTTTTTATATGTTCAAAGAACAAGCACTTTCAGCGATCTACAATATTATATTATATTTGAAATTTTGAAAAAAGTGTAATTTTTGCCTAGCGCGAAGAATATTTTAGTGTATAAAATTCTCCAAAAGTTTCAAATCAGCTTAGCTACAAAAAAAATATTTATTTATTTTATATTAATTATTAATATCACCGTCACCTTGGATGTAAGAATGGATATTAACGTGTTGTAAACGTACGTAGTTGACAGCTTTAATATTATAAGCTGCTTCATTTTTGCACAATTTGGAAGCAGCTCTATCCTCTCATGTATAATTTTGACAGCTAATTTATAAAACGCACGGAATTAATATACTTTAAGTTCGCTGTGTCAAATTTCAATTAATTTAGCCACATGTTATTAGAGTTAATAAACATAAAGTTACCAAGCTGGGTCAAGGAAATCCCTTGAATTTGAACCAGTTACAGCTTATACCAATAAAAAAGCGCAGATTTGAACTCAATGACTCAATAATATCAAAGTTTGTGATTAATCATATATTGATGATTATAAATACCATTTTCGATGAACTTGATTAAATATTTGGATTATTTGTGGCTAATTATAAATGTCGGACGACATTCATCCCAATTTAGTCTAGAAGCCGACTTGAAGCCGCTTGGAATCAGATCTTATCTTACAAATAAACGTAATCAAGTTGGAGCAACACAGCAACTATTTTGCTGTTGTATCAATGAAAGTCATGATAACTTATAAGCATTGAGCAATCCATGGATTTCTAAATAATAAATTAAATTAATTTGAACCCGTACGTTCGTCGACGATATCAAATTTAAAAAGTATTTTTTTTTTTTTTTTTT